>JASSUY010015954.1:19561-30258 GCA_032466535.1 Forpus xanthops | reverse complement strand
TGCCCTGTCTCTCCTTCCACCCGGCTTCTTCCCGGCTCCCCTCCTCCCTGGCAGAGCATGAAACTCAGAAAGTCCTTTGCAGGCTAAACATTCTAAGCCATAACTACAAATACTGGTGTTATCAGCACTGCTCCCAAGCCAAAAAATCCAAAACACAGTGCTCACCAGCTGCTACTTAAAGGGGAAAGACGACTGCTGCTGCTGAACCCATGACAATTATTTATGATACTTCCTGTCACAGCTGAATGATACTAAGGTACTTATCAAGATTGGGCTAGTATTCACACAAATACTCTCAGTTTATTAACGGGGGAAAAAAATGTGTTATCTAATTTTCTCTTTAAGTGATGTGTAATGCATATACCAGGGCTTGGTTGTGCTTTAAGGTACTATTAAAAAACACTTTTTTGCCAAATTTGTTATTTCACCAAAGAGTTCTTCTATTCATGTGACAAATATTTTAAGAAATTGAGGATCAGAATATTAGGAAAAGAACAAATGTCAAATGAATTTCATCTTAGAAGTGGTAAATTCCAGAAAAAAATAAAGAAGAGCAGTCTTTCCATTCATGGGTCCCAGCAACTAGTAGTATGACAAAAGTAAATTCACACATGAATTGCAGGTCTGAAACATGTTGTGCTGCATGATGAGTTTCAGGATTAAATACTCCCTGATTACTCTATAACAAAAGTTTTGTTCTTTCTAACAGTGGGACACATTAAGATTTAACCACTAGGCAAGGAGTTAAAATAAGCTCTCAGGCTTTATTCTAGGAGTTTGTTGCACAAGCCAAAGTGCAAACGTCAAGAACAACAGGATAATAGGCAGCTAAGCAGTTTCATGAGATTCTGAACACTTAGGAGAGTTGAGAAATGGCAAGGTGTTATGTGAGATTTTGAAACGAAGCAGAAAGTGAGAAACTAACAACTTCTGAGGATTGAGGGTCTAGATTAGGTCTTCTCTAGAAAGCTTGTGCCCTGCTTTTGGTACTGAAAAAAAAAATAATTAGATTTATTGAAACAAACAAAAGTCCTAGGAATCAAGTTCTTTTTTGGTACAACTCTTTTAATCCAGAGAACTATGCCACAACAGAGACAAGTTTCACCATCTTGCCAAAAGAAGGGGAGAGTCTACTATTATTATTGTATATTTATAAGAAGAAAAGCCTCATATATACAAGGAAGCTTTTGTAGGCTTAGAATTTGTCTTTAGTAGTTTCTGGACTGTATATATTTTGGTGATCAAATTTACTATCAAAAATAGCATTCATTTCAATATATACTGACAAAACTATTTATAAATAACAAGATACATTTCCTATCACTGAAAGTACATAATATTTTCTCTTATTCCTGTAGGTTCAAGCAAGAGGGGAAACAACTGAATTTTACAAGACAATTACAAAATATCAGAATAAGTGAGTAGTGAATACCACAGGGGTTCTATCATCTTAATTTTAAAATACCCTGGGAATTCGTTCTGGGGTACGAAGGCAGTATTTGCAGACACAGGTTTTTTTTCCACAGGAAATGCAAGTGAAGAAGAGCAATACATAGAGGAGTATTAAGTGATGCTGCACACACACGTACACAAGGACACTTTCCTTAGAATTACAACTTAGGAAATCACAGTTCAGTGAAAAAACAGGTAAATGCATCTATGCATTACAAATTGTTGTTAATGAATGGAAACATTGGCTTTCTGTGGGCCTAGCTCACTGCCAAGCACTGCTGGCAGCTCATAAACTAATTGACTCTTTCCCATCTACAGTGCTGAGAAGGAAGATCACAGGAGCAAAGGGTCTTGGTGGAAACAACAGTTGTGACCCTAAGCAAGTAAGGGGTTCTGTTCACTATTCTAGAGAATCTTCAGAAAATTGTGATTCAGTTCCTTTATGTTTATAAAGAAAGCAATTATTCATTGCAACATTTTGCTAAGTGAATTCTATACACAGTCCTGATTTTTTTTGTTTGTTTGGTTTTTTTTTTTGTTTGTTTGTTTGTTTTGAGTTTTCTGGGGTTTGTTTTGTTTGCGTTTTTTTTACACCAGACACTTAGCATTTCACTATTAAATCCTTTTATATTTTTTTATTCTGTAGGTCACAAAAGAAAGAGGATGAAAGTAGTAGTGAAATAACAGTAGTAATGAAGAATGAAAATTTGCTTTATGCAGGGATTGACTATTCCTGGTTAGAATTTGTTAATATCCTTTGAACTTGTCTTGGGGCTTAGCTACAAAAAGTACTTAAAATCCATGTCAATAAACAATCCATTTCTGCTGTTATGACTATTAGAAATCTCACTCTGTGGTGGCTGACTGAAACAGGGAATTTGGGGGTGGGATTAATTTCATCTATTTGTTGGTTATAAAATATATTTACAGCTGAGCTGGCTGTTTAGGTTTCCACTGTGGTCAATGCAGTCTAATCAATACAGTCAATAGAGTTTAATGTGATTAATTTGGACAAATGTGTTTACTTTAGGGTAAGATAAACTTCTCAGACTTCAATTCTGTTGAGTTTATTGACTAATCCTCCACTGAGTTGAAAAAGAAACTTAGAGCAATTTGTTCAAATGTCTCTACATCTAAGAAATCCATGGGTAGTTAAATGAACACTAGAGTTTGTGATGTTCATAATCACAGAGCTCATAATCTTTAGCAGGCAGATCATCTGAATTACAGTGCAAAGATTTTTCCTTTTGAACAGTGCTAGTTATGGAATTATAAATAATTGGAAGCAGGCAAAAAAATTACATTCCGTCTCAACAAAACTGTGGTACTTGGGGAAAAAAGGAGTGTCTTTGTGACAAAGCTTGAGGATATAAAAATCCTACCTTTTATGGAAGCATACAGTGCCCATACAGATTTCCTCAGAAGTACTTACCTTGACTTATGCATAAATTAAACACTTATTGGAATGCAGTAGATGAGAAGTTTGACCACAGGCTATTCCTGCCTACTTTCAACAGACAATGATATTTCATACTAAGAAAAATAGAAATGGCTATGAGCAGTCTGCTTAGCAGAAGATAGAAATATGGGGTTTCCAGGGTTATATTCTCAAGATAAAACCTGTCACTGGTCCCTGTAATTTCTTGGGACAAAGGATGTCACAGTACAAGTCACAAAATTATTCTTTTCATGCTTATTTTATGTTATTTTTTTATCTCAATTTATGACCTCTGTCTGTTACAAGAAACACTTGCTCTCACTGCACTTTCTTTATTCCTTTCATATTATTATATATCAGCTATCACTCTTTCCAGATGAAGTCTCTTAGTCTCCTTAACCTCTCCTGGCGTGGAAATCATCCTGCAGCTTTGATCGTGTGTTATCTTTCTCTATGTCTCTTTTTACAGCTTCATTATATTCTTCGCAATAAAATACCCACAAGTATCTCTGCCAATTCTATCCTACATGAGCTTTTCAAATGCACAATTCACTTACCAGCAATAAGCTGAAGGATAGGTATTTCTTTAGAAAATGATTCCATATTCCCTAATGACCTGACTTAGTGGTTCACAGATTTCCAAGTTATCTGGGCCTGAACAGGTCCTGATCTTCTCCTCCTGAGGCTCAGGCTCCCATAAACCCAGCTGAGCATGGACTGCCTTCCCAATTCTTCTCCTGTGGGATTCAACAGTCGTAGAGCTCAAAAATATTGGAAAAACTGCCCAAATCTCCAGAAAGTATGAAAGTGGAATAAAGAATAATTCTTATAAAAGTAGGAAAATTAGTCTCTTTTTTTACGTCAACGTGAAGATTATTCCTAGGAGATGATTAACTCCGTGTTATCTTCATTAAGCTCATCTTACAGATATATCACCTCTGACTCCTTAACATATGTGTACCTGACATGCTACAGTCCCTCCACTGAACCTGGACCCCCATGCCTCATTTGACTATTTTGTTGCCTCCCTGTATGATTACTTCATAGGACTTGGCATAAGTTTTTCAAAACCTCTTGTTTAATGGCTACTTCTTTGAATATTGTGCAAGACTAACCTTGGTGGAAACAGCTGCAATATGTTCCTTCCACAGAACATAATCACTCCATTAAACTATATAGAAGCTGTTGCTTCAGACTTAGTTTTACACTCTTGTCTATTCATTTGCCTCTGCTTTAGTATTCTTGTGTTCTAATTGCCATAGCTAACACTAAGCAAATTGGTAGACAAAGCCCTGCCTCTGACATTGAAGTTCAGAAGCAAGGAGACATCAACAGCGACCAGTAATTGCATGCTTCTCCTCTTTTTCATTGCACTTTATTTATATTTTTACCTTGAAGAATTCTTAATCATCCATCTGCCAATTTCATAACAGCTGACATCTTCTGCTTGAGTGAGACACACTCTTGATCTTTTTCTGGGAAAAGTGGTTAGAAAGCGCATCAAAAATAAAAAGGATCAGAGGATGGATTGCCATGTTAGCATACGTTTTCAGCTCTCATTTATGTCCCTTCTTGATTCAGCTTCAGTTTGGGGGAGGGAAATGGATGTAGTGCTGCTTTAAAAGCCATAACCTTTGGAATTAAAATGAGTTCTCAGCACAAACTGAGCAATAAAAAAGCAATCATATCACCAGGCTGCTGGCCCTTATTATTTTAGCATCAGTGTGATGGGCTTTAAAAGCTTTAGACATGCTGGGAAAGTTAAATACATGTGTTTCATTTAAAACTGACCAGCATTTAAATATGCAGACACCTGCCATGACAAGCAGTCAAGGGATTGCTCTTTCATTTACAAATGGAATAAAACTGCTCAGTAGAATGGCATGGCATCTGTGTGGATATTTGTTTGGTTGCTACTGGTGTACTTAATGTAAGGGATTTAGAGTATTAGGCTCAGACAGCACACTGCAGATTCCACTTCCCCACAGTACTTTTCTATTCAATGCAATATTCAAGTATCTGAACAAAGTGATCCTTTTGTCTAGCATGAAATAAAGCAGAAGTGTGTAGGGGTGAGGTGGCTTGCCTTCTCATTTTCCCTTCCCCCAAGAAAACTATTAGCTTTGCCAGCTGCAGGAGCTGCACAATACAGGCACTCTTGAGATGTTGGCATAAGAATGTGGGGGGAAGGAAGGAGTTGTTTTTGTTTGCTCGGCAAATGGAATAAAAATCCTGGTTATCTGAGGGTTTGCACAGAAAGACTTGTCTCTATTTAATTTTGGGGTACTTTAATCCTTTTAAATGTGTACATTTAAGTTAATTTTGAATTGAAAACATGCATTGCATTGAAACAAGTCAATTCTTTGAAAATACTAGAACTAAATAAGCATATTTTCTAGATATTTACTCCCTTGACTGCACATACAGCTACAACGCCCTCCCTACTCTGCCCCCCAATGCTTGAATTTGAACGTAATTTCAGCTTCCCCAAATAAGCAAAGGGATGAAGAGATCCTGAACTTACTACTTACTGAGAATGTTTGGCTCATGGCTAGCTTTTTTTCCACATGACGAAATGAAGACACAAACAGAATAATATAGATTAGAGGCAGTTGCAGGAATTATTACAGTAATCACCTTCTGTCTTTTCCTACATGGTTTTGTTGTGTGGGGATTTTTTACCTCCCTCTTTCCCCTCCACTAGTGCAAAGCAATCACTGTGTCGTACTTTTTACAATGTGTTCATTCTAGTGGCACTTTTTGTTGTGAAACATTCTTTATTTTAATACGTTGATGTCAGGTCTTCCTTCCTCATTTTTATTGACAATTCTTTATTCTGGAAATCAAAAACTATAATAACAAGGGAAGAGAGTCATTCACTCTAGAAGAATGAGATCTGCTTTTGATTATCACACATGATTAATTTGTCAGTATCTTGTTTCTGACCCTCCGCAAAATGTGTCTAACATTTATTATTTCACACATCAATAAAGCCATTAAAGCCAATTTGGACTACCATTTTCCCTGTTGTTTTTTTTTCCTTTTCCACTCTGATAAAAGAATCCTTTGTAAAAAGACCATCTTCAAATTACTGACACTGGTCCTCCTCATGTTGTGTTGCTGTTAATTTAAAGAAACACAAACCACACAGAATTAATCAATCCTATGACTTGAACCATAATTTTGCATCCTTGAACTATTATATAGG
Organism: Forpus xanthops; assembly: GCA_032466535.1. Classification (NCBI taxonomy): domain Eukaryota; kingdom Metazoa; phylum Chordata; class Aves; order Psittaciformes; family Psittacidae; genus Forpus; species Forpus xanthops. The sequence goes on along the minus strand of JASSUY010015954.1, from coordinate 24,160 downwards.
AGAAATGTGGAGATAAATGGTTGAGCTTGATTTTGATGCCACTAGACAACATTTTTCATGTCATAAAAACAAGATTTTGCTTCCTTAAACCCCATGGATACTATTTACGACAGTAACTCCATACACTGACTTTTATCTTCTATAAAGGAACATGTAGAATTTATATTAAAAATAAATTTCAGGACAGTCTGACAAAGACAAAAAAGAAAACAAAACTGCTGAAAAGATTGCCCATTACTTCAGCACTTGATCATCCCTCAAGATTTAATGCTTTAATATTACTTGAAGGAATATTTCAGACAGGGAACAAAGAAGAAAACACAGGCTAGACTTCATTACAGAGTTAGTTAAGAAAAGCTGTATCTGTGCTTGAATACCTGACAAAACACGGTTCTCTCCAAACAGTGCTAGTATTTTCCAACATTTTTCCATTCTTCATGGAGTCACCTGGGATTCCATCACCGAAATGTGAGATGAGATGGCATCAGACATTCTGAGCCACTGACAGTACCCTGTCACCTTATGAACATCTTAATCTATTTCTTCAGTAAAAAAAAACTTGTATGTAAGGGAAAGCCATGCTCTAGGTCACATCTTTGTCAGAAGATTTGAGCTACAAGGATCATCAGATCCATTGGGGCTACAGAAGACTTAAAAGCACCCAGCAAGAGCTCAGGTAAGCCCTGAAGGTAGGCAAACACTAGGTGATTTGTCTGGGGGCAATAAAAATCTATGGGAGAGCAAAAATGTCAACATGGTAGAGCAGGAAGTTATCGTACAGTGTGTATCCTTTGTTTATATACCCCTCAGCCACCCTCACTAATGGTCCGTATCTTTATTCAAATTTTATCCTTGATTTGGCAACTTCAACAAGTCACGTAAACATTATAGTACAACTGTTTTTATTGGCCACTAGACTTGCCCACAGCAAGTGTTCTTGCTCGTTCTGTTTTGTTTCATCTGGGAGCAAGATATCCAAGGAATACAGTAAAAAACTTATTCTTAAGTTTTCTGGCTAGGATTTACTGAAGGCAGAAATCTAAATAAAAGCTTCAAAGTCCCTTTGGGGACTTCTTTAAGTTTGAACTTACGAACATATTAAAAATAATTATTTTATTTCTCAGGAACTAGGTGAAAATTACATCAATATGAGTAATTGGCACACACATCTGACACTGTCTGGGACAAGTCTGTATGTAAACAAGTGCATTGGTACTGACTTGAAGGATACAACCATTTAAATTTCAGTTTTAAAAATAAGCAGCAATAATTAGTTATCGATCAATCACTATATTGGATTATATTCATATTGGATCAGATTCAGACAGAGTTAACTTTTCCCACAGAAGCCCTCATAGCACTAGGCTTTATACTGGTCACTAGAAACATATCAGTGGTTTGGCTACTGCTGAACAGTGCTCACATAGCATCAAGATTGTCTCCCCAACATTTCTTCCTTCGCATAGTAAGCTGGTGATGGGCAAGAACTTTTGGGGAGGGGACACAGCCAGAACAGCTGACCCAAACTTACCAGAGGGATATTCCATCCCATATAACATCATGCTCAGCAATAAAAACCAAGAGAAAGGAGGAGGAGGAGTGATCATTAATAAGGCATTTGTCTTCTGAAGTGACCGCTATGTGTACTAAGGCTCTACTTCCTAGGAAGTAGCTGGAAATTGCCTGCTGATGGGAAGTAGAGAATAAATCTTTTTGTTTTCCTTTATTTCCACACCTTTTTTTAATAAAGCTTTTCTTTATTAAACTGCTTTTATCTCAACCCACAAGTTTTACATGTTACTTTCTCTCCGTCCCAATGAGGAGAGGGACTGAATGAGCAGCTTGGTGGGCACCTGGCATCCAGCCGTTGCCAACCCAGTGCAACCCCAGATAAAATACAAACAGAAAATTGTCATTCTACATCATCCTTGTGTTTAGCCATTTAAGAACCTGAACTGGGAGAAGTGGAAAGAAATTCATAATGTGCTAATATTTCGTCTACTAAAGCCTTCTGAATTCTTGACTGCCGGCATGTATAATCTTGTCAGTTCATGAGATCCCATGACACGCTATCATTAGCTGTTCAGGCAGACTGATTGAGGTGGGTGGCAGTTATATTGCTGTAACACCAGCCAAGCCATTATGTAGTCATTTGTAATCTTACCTGCTATGTATTGCAAAATGAAAGTTAGCTCAAGAATCACAACTAAATGGCTCATGCCTGATCCCAGTGATTGTATTTACAAGTGTCGGTAATGTATTGGTGGGAAGGTGACCAACATATTCTGTAAATTGGCTTTTATGAATTCATGTTCATATAATCTCAATTCTCCATTTTCTGTGCCTAGGACCTACCAAAGAGGCTCTTCAGATTGTAGACCATGCACATGGGTCACAGCCTATATCTACATCAATAAAAAGCATGACAAACTTGGATACTATATCACTATAGTCTATAATTGTCTATATCATGATTGTCTATATCATTAAGTATTCACCAGTATGGGTATTAGTCTGGTGACTGATGGAGTCAGGACCAGAGGATGATAGATATTAAAAAGAGGTAAATCAAGGGTTAAAAAACTTTAGAGTCAAATTTTCTCTTGAAATATTTCTTCTGATTTTGCTACTAAATGCACTTGTGTCAGCCTGAGCTTTGTATATTGTTTTTTTCTGTTCAGGATTAGTGAGCACTGAAAACTCCTTTTAGTTCTATTGTAGAATTTTTGCTTTGCCTTTCTCTAGAAAACTTATGTGAATGAGACCTTACATTCTTTGCCTCTGCCTTTTCTGAATGTCATGTGTACCCTGCCTTCCTCTTCTGCCTCAAGCCCTCTCCTTTTTTAGTAAACCGTAGAGAAGATTTTTCTCAGCATCTTTCCAGTGCAAACTTTTTTCTTACAGCTTATTTGTTTATTCAATTTACACTCTGTAGCCATACAGGGATAGAATGAGCTGTAATGTAATGCAGTGTGGAACAAATAATTGCTTCCTTCTGGAGGGTTCAGGAATTTATTAGCGTGAAAGTGCAGAACAATACCAGGTGAAGGTGTTCTTGTATTTCTGTGTGAATAAATACCCTACACTTAAAAATATCAAAAAAAAAAAAAAGTGTTATCTGAGAACAGAAGGCATCAGTCCCAAAAAAGCAGAGGCGCAGTGCCCAGGCCTTATCCAAAGCCACAGAAATTAATGAAAAGACTTCTGTGTGCATTAGAACATTCTGTAACCTACTGAATAGTTGTGAGGTATATTTAATGCTGCCAGCACAGCTGCAAGAAGAACATAACATAAAAAGTAAATGATGAAGGGAGAGTATTTTCAGCCTGGCATCTGTGTCTTTTGACTGCCATTTCATAGAGGAGGTAGGAGGAGCCTTGAAAATGCTTTGATAATTGTCCTCTTCCTGCCCCATCGAAGGCCATCTCAAGACTTTTAAAGTCAAATTTTGTTCATCTCTCTTTTAAATTTTATTTTAAGTTCCAGCCAAATGAATGCAAGTGGCATCAATAATAGAACTTGGGATTTCTGGCTGTAGAAACAGAGGTTGTCTCCTGAAGGGCAAAGCTGCACCTCTTGTGGCTCAGCCAGAAAAGCAAGCAATGCACACACAAACACAGCTATTACATTACATCTTGAAGATAAGATCAGTAGCAAGATCAGTAGTGCAGTTCACCTGCATACCCAAATTTTTCAGCTCTGATTCTCTTACATTTAGCTGGTAGCTTGCCAAAAATATATATGTAAAAACATAAATTCTATGGTTTTTATTCCTAACAAAACTCAGGAACTCAGCCAAAAAAGGAGCAATGTTACTGTTTGCCCACCACTTGACAGTTTCCACCAAGAGCCACCATATAAACCAACATAAAGTAGCTATAAAACATCTTGCAATATAGCCCATACTTATATACCTCCTTTTCAATTAGAAATGCCACAAGAAAAAACAATATAATTAAAGTAGCTTTCAGAAGTCTTAAATTTCATTCAGTTAAAGATTGACATTAACATTAAACAATATTTCTAATTGAATTTAAAAATTTTAGGAGGGAATGTCTTTGTTTCAGAGTCACCATAGCCAATGACTAATATATGTGTATTTTAATAAACTTAACACTGTCTTAACTTAATGTGTTTTAATAATGGAGAGGTGCATTAGAATCTATGTTGGATCATAGATTCATAGTATATGACATGTTTTTCTTCTTTCAAATGATTTTCTAAGGGTAGATGCCAACATCATATTTTTTTTTAATTGGTACCTTCTTTAAAGATTCACTGGAAATCTAAGATCTTCAATGAGGGAGTTTACTCCTGTTATATGGAATCATAGAATGGCTAGGGACAGGAAGAACCTTAAAATCATCTAGTTCCAGCATAAGTTTGTTTATGACCTCTATAAAAGCCTGTTAGTACTATTATAATGAAGCAGAAAGACAAAATCATAGAATCATAGAATCATAGAAAAGTTAGGGTTGGAAAGGACCTTACGGTCATCAAGTTCTGAACTCCTGCCAGGGTTAGGGACTCCTCATACTAAACCATGTCACCTAAGGCTCTGTCCAACCCAATTTTTGACTTCCATGTCACGAGGAACCT
>JASSUY010015954.1:0-19461 GCA_032466535.1 Forpus xanthops | reverse complement strand
GTCTCTTTGTTTCCTTAAATCCCCTGCACTTTCTGTCTTCCTCTGCTTCTTTTTCTTCTCAATAGATTTTAGTTTCTTCTTCTCTTTAGATGTTGAACAAGATTGGTCCCAACAGCAATCCCTGAGGGACGTCACTCATTGCTGGTCTCCAGCGGGACATTGAACCATTGAGCAATATTTGCATGTGGCCATCCAGCCAGTTCTTCATCCACCGAGCAGTCCACCTATCAAATTGATGTCTCCAACTCGGAGACAAAGATGTTGTGTGGGATAGTGTCGAACACTTTGCACGAGTCCAGGTAGATGACATCAACCACTCTACCCTTGTTCATCAATTCCACAGCCCCATCATAGAAGGCCACATAATTGGTCAGGCAGAATTTGCCCCTAGTGAAGCCATGCTGGCTGTCACCAAAAAGCTTTAAATGCCACCTGAGTAGGCTCCCAGTAGTGGTCTATGTCCCTCCCCATCATCTGGTCATGTGCATAGTGACTTAATAGCAAACATTCATTGTACAGGGCTAAAAGTTACCTCCACTACTGTCTACAGGCTTTCTGCATGGACTACAAATTACCCTGCAGACTGGATTGTTTAATACACGTGTGAAAGCTAATACCAAAATCTGAGCATATTTTTTAAATTAGTTTAGTATGAAATACAGAAGGGGAGATCATAGGCTTGCACAATACTCCATCATTTCATACTAACTCTGTCAATAACGTCCTTTAGCAAATATTTTGCAGCAGAAGCAACACCCACCAAGCTGTTCAGTGGCTTGTCTTTCATCTATCAGAAATAATTGCTCAGGATGGGACTGCTTTGTTTCTAGATGTTATTATTATTCTGTTAATTTTTTTGGAAGGCTGTGCTAATTCACTGAACATACACAGAAAGCATCAACTTAAAGTAAGCATTATTATACAGTAATTTTTTTTCCTCCCTCTGTACTCAAACAACAGCTAAATTACAAATCAAACACCCCTTTCCATCACTCCATTCTGCTTCCGCTCATATTACTGTCACAAAGCCATTGGAAGGCAGCTCAGTCCCACTAAGAGCATCAAGCAGAAAGTATCTGCATCCTGTTACCTGTTTCTTCTATATCCACAAAAGCCCTCTTCTGCAGTTATTTCTTTGTACCAACATCCTTCCTCCCCCTCTACTTCTGTTTGCAAAATCTGTTTGTCTCTCTCCCCTGTTCTGCATTCTTTCCATATATGTATATATAATTTCATGAAGTTGCATACAAGCAGTTCTAGGATTTTACAGACAGTATATGGGGCCACCTCTCTCTAAGCAAATTGTTACTGACTGTACACTTCGCAGAAAGGATCTTTTCTCATGATAGCTTTACATAGCTTGTTCTTTATATTGAACAATGAAGCAGACCTAGCTGGTGGCCAATACCTAGCTGCCACTAGACTCACCATCTTTTCAACTATTCACTAGTTATTTTCTTTTCTATTTTCTCCAAAACCTTACTACCATTATTATTTTTAATTCCCCTGAACATTTGCACACTTCATTGTGAATAAAAAAATCTCCATGTTTTACCGTTCAGTATTTGAAGCTGTGCCTGATCGCCTATAACATGACATAGCTTTGGCATTTTTACTTCCTCTCCTTGCTTTTTGATTCTTTTTCATCAGATGTTTATTCATGACACAACACTGTATAATGAAAATTCTCTCTTCTCTTTGTCTCTTAATTACAGTCTTATCTTAATTTTCCCCTTGCTTCTTAGAGTAAGATCAAGGAGAACTGTGCTCTTTGAGACTAGATCTGTAAAGGGATGAAACATATGGGACAATATCTAGATCTGGTACTTCAAGTGCTTCTGCTGCAATACATGAAAACGCGGCATGCTGCCTGAGAAGGGTGACACATTGTCTGAATGTAGGAACCTCTACTGTTTGAAACACTAATGCTTAGATGCCTCCAAAACATGATTCAACAAATCTTCATAAGCTGAAAAATCAACACCTAGCCAATAACCCCGCAGCCCTAAGGCTGTTTACCTGCCCTGTGTCTCTGCAAGTCATGGTATAAAGCTGTCTATGCCTAGAATGGTCAGCTACACAAACAAGGATCACTCAGGCAGTTAACACGGCTGCCACCTGCCTTGTGCAATATTTGCCAATGCTTATAATACTTAGAAAGTGCTAATGGGTTTTGTGATCCACGTGAGGGTCTTCAGTTAAGCTTGAGTAGATACTTTACACTTTCCTACATTACTGCCTCTAGAGTTGATGAAGTTAAAGCACCTGCTGATCATAAGGTGCTGTGAAGATCCAGACTGTTAACAGAGCTCATGCAAAATATTGATTTGTCATTGGCAATTTGAGTTCTTGACTTGGAGGAAGAAGAACTTGGTTTCTCTCCCTGTAACTATTTCTATTTATATAATTCCAGGAGCTATGAATGTAAAGAATGAATGAAGACATTATGGAAGCTGATTTAAACACCATTTTTGTTCTATGAATATGATTAGTTCCTGCATTAACCTGACTTTCTCTTCTTCTAGTTTACACCTACAGTTCAACAGCATTCAGTAAAAGTAGATTATATACTAAGGCTTATCACCTACTATCACCTACTAAAGCTTTGCCAGTGAATAGCAAAAAGTTATAGCAAAAAAAATTGCCATAGACGATGAAAACTACCCAAACTTAGAGCTAGATTTCAAGCAGAAGTTCTTTTTAATTTTTGGTGGGAGAGCAGGGTACAGACAGAAGGTTATTAGTTCTGTTTAGTTCTTCTGCTCCTTAGTGTTTTTAAGCACTAAACCATTTGGAATATAGACCAGATAAATCATTACTTATTATGATCTGGGTGTAGAAAGATTTTAGGGCTTTCTTTCTAAGGCTTTTTTCACTACAGGATTTGCTTATTTCTATAAGTAATTTGGATTTGGAAGATTGGTGGTGTTGAAAATGACTGTTCAGTAATATGCTCCTTTGCATAGATATTTGTGGAATGGAAGCAGCCGTTCACTTTAAAGCAGGTGGAAGAGCTCAATGTCACTCATGGGCTGGGCTCAAAGCTACTTGTTTTCCATAGGGTCTGACTTGTTGTTTTCATCACATTTTCAATTAGCCCTTAATTCTGAAGCCCTTATTCATGGAGTAGTCTCATTACAAGAAGAGACTAGAAGAGCATAGGTTGCTTAATCTAGCCAAACAAAGGCTGAGAAGATATATGAATGCTGTCTGTAAATACATCACAGGGGTAAACACAGAAGAAGGAGAAGCACTATTTAAGTTTAAGGGAAATGTTGGCACAAGAACAAATGGGAATTAACTGGCTATGAATAAATATAGGCTGATAATTCAAATGTTTCTAGTCATGAGACCAATGAAGTTGAGGAATGGAATGAGTGAGAAAGGAGTATGGGAAGAAGGACATAATCTATTTTAAAGGTAAAACTCTTACAGGTTATGAGAGATTTCTGATGGCAGTGTTGTGACAGCACACTCTTCATCCAGTAGACTCTTTCCAAAAGCAGCATATGAAGCTGGTCTGAAATCTGACATCACCTACATAACTGGCACATTTTAAAATAGTGTTTTTATTTTCATTTGCAAATTATGCATTTATAGAAGTACTGCACTTGAGATGACAAATAGTATGACAGGTGACAATGCTGAAAGTAGCACTGCAAGAAAAAGAAACTTTTCTGAATATGTTCTGTACATCTGAAAAAAAAATTTCTTAAAGTCTCCCGGGTACTTTTAATAATATGCGAGACACAAATCACAATATATGTTAAAGAACACAGACAAAAGCCACAATAAGAATTTGAAATTACTGACTGCGAAGCCTGCACACATAGATGAGGGGGTGGTGGGGGTTCAAGCTCTAAAAACTCCTCATTGGAATTCCTCTTTGATTTATCAGACCTCAGTCTTACAAGCTTCCTCAATGAATATATTCACATCATGCATGTTCAACAGTGGGGGTGATTAACTACTGGATAAACAGCAAAGGGAAATGGTAAATGCTTCTACAGTAAAAATGTTGGCATGTATTCATACATCTTTGGGGTGAAGAAAGATATAAATAAGTGACATTTAATTGTCCAACATAAACATGAGATCATATGAGAACATCTGTGGCTTTAAAAAATACCATAGCTTTAAAAATCCACTAATCTCCAGGTAAAAAGGGTTGTCTAAGAGAGAGAAAGGAAAACAGATAAGAGCAAAGTAAGTTATTCACTATTTCATATGCAGCTGCAGTAACAAGTTTGCATTCCTTCAGTACATCCATTTTTTTTAAATGATTAGGTAATTTCTTAAAAGAAAATAAAAGGTGGTTGCTAGCAATTTGTTTATTAAAACTAGAGTTTTACTATTTGTGCAGATGAGTACTTGTTACCATTTAGCCTCTGTCCTCTGGGTATTTTCAAGACAGTTATCCATACATTGGTGAATATGTGGCACAGTAAGTGTATTTTGTACAATTAAATTAGGGAATGCTTGCAAAAGTTAATGTTACCTGCAAATAAAAGGGGAAAAGGAAACTTAAACTGTGCCATTGATCAGTAGTCAACTCCAAAATGAAAAATGACAGCTCTTTAATATCACATAAAAATGATGTAAAAAGAGATTCATAAAAAGTGAAGAACAAAAAAATCCCTTCTTTAACAGAAACTAGCAGACAAATTGTTCTAAAGCAGGAACTAAAACTTCAGTCCACAGTCTCAGGTCCACAGCTGGTTTGTGAGTCAAGGTAAGACCCATAATCCTGATGTGGTGTTTGATCTGACATCACTCTCATTGGATATACTCTTTTTGTACTTCTTGAAAAGGTAAACTGAGAGTCACAATAAATGAATTTAGAATCGTAAATTACCATTTGTACTTTCACAAAGCTATATAATCCTGTCATGTTCTTTAGCAAACAGCATGTCTCATCAAAACGATAAGTGCTAGAGCTGGGTGGAAAACAATATTTCTGTGTCATAAAACTGTGATTGTTGTTTTCAGCTTCTAGTCAGGACAATTGAAGGCTTGAACATGGGTCACCCATCACCTGGGAAATTCCTTGTCCCATCTGGTTATTTAGGAAGTAGCTTCCACTTCGGAGTCTTTATTGGCATGCTCTTAAGAAATGCTTGAAAGACCCAAAATTTCTGTGAAAGTTCTTTTTTCAATAAGAGGTCCTTTCATAGCCAAATCTTTCTCTGGAAGATTTTTGCCTGTCTTTAATTCTAATTCCCAGAAGTAGTAGTCTTCCTGAGGTCCTCAGATCAAGTCTATTGAACCATCATTGATCTAAGGTGCTTTGGCTGCTTTTTCATTCAAACCAGAAACTGGACAAACAATTCAGGAGGACTTGCAAGATCTACTATATCTTCCTACAAATGCAGTTCTACCTTATCTGTTCTTACATCTACATCTAATAACATTATTAAAGATTTCTCAGACTGAAGACTATAAATTAATATTGTTTGAGGCTGTAACCTCAAAGTAATAAAATTTATTTTAAAAATAATAATCCATCCCAAAAATATCTTTGTAATCATAGAATCACAGACTGGTTTGGGTTGAAAAGGACCTTAAGATCATCGAGTTCAAACCCCTATGCCATGATAATCACTTATTTGGAGTGAAAACTCTGTGAAGTGTAGACAATTTTTGCTCTCAAAGTAAATCAAAAAAAAAAAAAAAAAAGGTAAATAAATTTGCTTTTTCTGTAAAATTTTCCAGAACATTTTGTTCAAACTTGATATAGTTGGACTGTGGTCTTTTTAAACCAGTCAAACACAAAAATGCTTATTTGAACTCAGCCTAACCTTTCACCTTCAACTGCTGTGGTGGCCTCATTTATATTCCTTGCAAAATAGCTCAAAATACTACTAATAAAAAAAAAACCTGGTGGTTTGAAGAGCTTGAGGTGCTAAAAAACTTGAAAGATCACATTCTAGTACACTTGCTGAGCTTTCTCATGAAATCTGTATAATGCCTATTTACTGCTTTCTGCTTCTGTCAAATCCATTAATCTCACATTTCCTGAGTACTACCTTTGATCAAAATTCATTTCATTTAAAAAGAAGAGGAAAAAAAGTCTGAAATTGGACTGGTGGGAAGAACTGTACTTGAGTAGGACAGCAAATCCTCAACTTTGCCTTTTCACTCCCTTCCACTGGATTACTTTTTTTTTCAATCTAAAACTCAAGACTAAAGTCTGTCATATCTACTTTTCCAGAACAAAATATGAGCAATGTATTTACTCACATTCCTATTACATGTTTATTTTAGTGTACTCAGTTACTTGTATTAGAATGGAGAACAATATTTGAAACTTGACTTCAAATGTCCTGGAAAATTTATCTCTTTGTTTTCAGATAGTTTCTTACAGATTTAGGTCTCAGAACAAACAAACAAGCAAAACCTCAAATTAAACAGAATCTCTGGTGTAAATCCAATACAAACTTAACAGTTTTGCTTGCTGGATATAATTGCCTGCATATATCTGTATCAGTTTTCCCTCTCACAGCTGTGTACAGCCCTTTTCTTGTTCCTCAACATTTCTGAAGAATTCAAATAATGTGCTCTTATCTCCAAAACTATGAAAACTGTATTAATATTTCATTAATAGATTGATACAGACAAATATAACACTTTCCCCCCGATAAACAAGTTACTGCTTTTAATGAATATTTTCTCACAGCAACTCTACATCACAATCCCAGAGGAAGTCATGAAGATGCTCAGAGGGCTGGATCATCTCTGCTCTGAAGACAGGCTGAGAGATCTGGGCTTGTTCAGCCTGGAAAAGAGAAGGCTCCAGGGAGGCCTTAGAGCAGCTCCCAGTGCCTAAACAGACTACAAGAAATCTGGAGAAGGACTGCAGGGACAGGACAAGGGCAAAGGCTTTAAACTGAAAGAAGGTAGATTTAGATGAGATATTAGGAAAAAAACATCTTCCCTGTGAGGGTGCTGAGGCACTGGAACAGGGGATCTAGACAAGCTGTGGCTGCCCCATCCCTGGTAGTCCTCAAGGCCAGGTTGGACAAGGCTTGGAGCAACCTGCTCTAGGGGAAGGTGTCCCTGCCCACCCCTTCCAACTCAAACCATTTTATGATTCCATTAATATTACATTATGGAAAGCTGAATACTGTATTTAATGCCCTGATTTGTAAATGTTTGTAAAAAACAGTCTAGTCACAAGTACAGCCCTAATTTTGATGACTGAATGATAAAACGAACTTGTATGGTTTTTTGAGGTCATGAATGATCTCATGAGGTTGCTACCACAGAGCATTCAATAAAGAGGAAGAAAAGAAACTGTGGGTAATTGCTGAAAGATTGTATGCTTCTTTTTTCAAAGATTTCTGTCATTGTGACTGAATTCATGTCCTTGGTGGGGGCAGAGTATACTTTAGTTTTATTTCCTCTTAAATGTATGCCTGCAGTTACTTCATGGGCTACCTTTTATTGCTTTATGGGCATCAGTCATTCACAGATCACGGTTTGAAATAAAGTGCAGGAGAAAATGAGTGTGATTAACACAGCAGCTGGGTCTGCTCTTCTAGCTTGGAAACAGCCATTCCAAGGTCAAACAGGAATCCTACTGCTATCTTGTAAGAACTTTACATAAAGCCTACAGTTTGTGTCAAATGGATGTTGTCCATGTGTCTGATAATTCATTTGCCTATGAATTTCTTTTTCTTAGCTCAGAAAAAGGTAGCAGTAATAGCAGTATTCCCAAATCTATCAAAATAAGGAGGAAGTTTGCTCCTTTTCTGTGCTAAGTACTGAGAATTTAAATGTCTTTAAATTGTAAGTTCTTCATCTTTTTATGATGTACAGCACCCAAATACTTTCTGAGGATAATCTAATAGAGCGTGATAATATAATATAATGCAACACAATGTCTGGAAAATACATGAATAAAATCAGAAATTTATATATTGCAAAGACTGGAGCCACAGCCACCCTAGATACCAGGTTTCAGTTCTCTAAATCTATTAAAAATACCGTGCAATAATCTTGTTACTGGTTACCCTCTCTATAACCGTAAGCGTTATGAAGCATCCGGTGGTCACAACAGCCTTTGTTCAGTTCTGGTTTTCCAAATAATTGTGTACACTTGTAGGAATGTACATCAGCCCTGTGTCTGTATTGTTAAACTTGTGCCATTTCAGAGCTTCCTCTCACTTCTGTCTTCTAGTTTCTTTTTGAGAGAACTTCAGCTCATTCCGTATTGATCAGATTTTCCTCAGTTTAATAAATAGACATTTGATTATGTTGAGACGTGGGACAATTTGTCTTTGTTGATATTCTTTGTTCCATACTTAAATATTATTTAGATGAAGTCACTTTCCAAGGAAATTACTCTCTGCAGGAGCCTGAAAATGGTAAATTTAAAAAACCTTGGAAGCTGTGCAGTGTTTCATGCATGTGAATAGCTGGAAGCAGTCGGTTATGGAATTTTAATGGCTGGATTATAACCTCTCTTTCTATAAAGAGGTGCAGTTATTACAGCTTGAAGTATGTTGTAATTTTTAAAAAGTAATTGTACATGGATTCTCCTAAACCAGTAATACATCTCGGACTGATTCCCTGCATTTAATATATACTATGGCACAAAGAGTGGAAATGTGAGTGTTCAGCACAAGCCTACAGAGCTAAAGAAGAAAACTGCAGTTAAATTATGTTTATTCAGAAGTCCTTTTTTCCTTCTGTAAATCTTAAAGGTAGATTTAAATCTTCCTTTCTTGTTATGATAAAGAGTCAGAAGAAAAAGGAGAAGGAAGAGGAATCAGCTACCCAGAAGGAGGACAGAATCTGCAGAGAGCAGTTTTGTTTCTCAGTTCAGCCCCTCACTACATGTGGGACTCTGGACCATATCTTTGTGGTTTTGTCTTTCTCCTTATGGCATAACCACATCATTCTAAGGTCATCCTTTTCTTTGTGAGGTCTCATAACAATGGGACCCTGAAACTTCCAACTTTATTGTGATATATAATCTTCATGCATACACTTATATACTAGTATACCTGTAAACCTGCATACCTATATAAATATCTATAAAGATATCTATATCTATAACAGTATCTACATTGATTACTTTCTTTCTGCATGCTATTTTTAGTCATCATCACTGAAACAGCTGCAGTGTCTCTAAGTACTGAGACAGAAACTAGGTGTGCTTGAAATACTGCAGCACATGACTAGACACTGTAAAGAACTGGTAAGCAATTAGAATACAACTCCCCTCCCCAGCTTGATCCTAGCTTGTCCCAGCAACTGTCAAGGAAAACATCATAAACATTAAATGAAAAGTCACTCATCTGTATGATCTGCTTCTCATTTCCCCAGGAGACACCCGATTTTGACTGAAGTAGGCTCTTAAGAAGTGTTCTGTCTCATGTTCAAAGACATAGAAGCCTTGAAAGTTTGGCATATCCTTCCCTTCTCCATTTCTGATAACAAAGCCTGTAGCTTGTAAATGCAACAAGAAGTCCACTGTCACTGACTTCTGCTATGTCCAAACCTGCAATTTGGTTCAGAAAATACTGCTTTTGTTTGATTTTGTTTTATATCTATTCTCTTCAGATAGACAATAACAAATTAATATCAGCTATGTAGATGGATGTGAAAACTGCTGTGCTGCCTAGACTGGGCTGAAAGAAAGGAAGAACATCTATGGGATGGTTTCATATGTGAACCTTTAACACCATGCATGCAGTGGGATGTTTAGTGGGATGTTTGATCAGCCAATCAGACTACATTTAAGAAAAAGTAATTCCTCACATTCCCTGCATGAGAGACACAGGGAACCTCAGCAGCAACCACTTCAAACTACCAACATAATCTACTGCACTGTACTGATTGCTAGTGTAGATACAGATTTATGTGTTTATGTCTGCACTGAATTCTAAGTTGTAGTGTGGAAATACTCAGTTTAGCTTTATACAAACATTTTATATGACTGTCTTAGGAAGATGCTACTCAAAAATACCTCTTGGGTCAATTACAGGCTGTTTCACAGGCAAACAGTTTATCCTTTCCATAAATGCATAGAGTTTCACTTAAATGTATATGACTACTTAACAGTCAGAGTTCAGTGGCAGTCAGATATTTTACTACATCTAACAGAGGATTAATACATCTCAAATGACTTTTTAACCCCTTCCCTCTGATTGTAAATTTGTTTCAGAACCTCAGGACTTGAAAACCCAGGAATTCCCATTATTTTTATTCTGGGCTAATATGATCTACTACCTACTCCAGCCTTCACCACAGCATAGTCTTCCTTCCCTGTCAGTGTTTCTTGTCCAATCCCAATGTGCACACAAAGACAGCTTGTATTTGTTTGGCTGCAATTGTCTTGAAGTTATTAATTCCTTTAATTTTCCAGAAGGTTTATCTTTGTTTACTCCATCTTGGGATAATCAACTGTACCCACTATTCCTGACAAAGTTTTACAAGAGATGCTTAATAAATATAATTATTTTCTATCTCCACTGGCACTGCTTTTTCTGAGCCATCCTTGAATCCCAGTAAGTGCTTTTCATGGCTCCTGTTACAGTAACGACTCACAGTCATCTCGTGATTAACAAGTACATCCAGATCCTTGTCACCTTATCTGTATTTTAAGATCCCAGCTACACCAGAAGCTATTATTAGTCCCCAATAGCGGAACCTTACATTTCCTATTATTTAATTGTTTTACTTCATTCTAGACTAACTTTGAGTCATTGTTTTCTCTCTGAATCTTCCTCTGTATTAATGTTTCCTAACTTTGTGTCACTGCGGTACCTTTTGTACTGATATCATTAATGAAGGTTTTAAACAGAAGTGGCTGCAATAAAGAATTTTGATGTTTTGTTTTTTCATTGGGTTTCTTTTTAAAAGCTTTCACATTGCATCATTTTGATTTTCTCCTTCATTAGGGGGGAAATTTCTAAAGAAATGTTTTCTTTGTCCCTATCCACAGACAAATGGGTGTTAATTTTATACAAGTTTGAGATGCAACAACAAAAAAGGACTTTTTATTTTCTATCTAGTATCTGAAGTTTCAAAGCTAATAGAGAACATGAAACAAATAAGCGAGACGTAAGAGCATATTTAAGAATTAAAGCGTAACAAACAAGTCATTGAGGTACCTAAAGTGGATCTTTTGCACTTTTCACTTCCAACTTTGGATTGAATCTTCCACACCTGAAACATTTGAGAATATTGTCAGTAACCACCGTCCTCTGCATCCAGCCCTTTGATGAGAGATTTGCTTCCCAGGGCTCACTCCACCTCCTGTTCTACCATCCCATAAGCTTTGCGCTTATTCTCAGCTAGTAAGCTTGTTGAGGCTGGTTGGGTTTGCTAATTGCTAAGGGTTTCTAATTCTAGGAGTTGAGTTCAAATCACAGTCTATTCCCAGGATTTTTCTGCTGTTCATCCTGTGCTCTTACACCTCAGCAGCAAAGCAGAGGTCTTTGTTGGGAGAACTAGGCTGAGAAGATAACCCAGGTATTCCTTTTCATGAATGTAGATATTGACATCATCTTCCGAGTTTCTCCGGTTGCCATAGCAATCAATGGCAAAAGTGAGAGTGGTTTTGGGCAGAGTACTGCAGGAAAAAATGTATTAAATTGAGCTAGGTAAACGTAGCTGGCACAAAATAACACGAGCAGCTTAATTTTAAAACCCTTTTTTGTAAAGGGGGAATTTACAATGACGAGGATAACAACTTCTGCCAAAAAAAAAAAACTTCTTGAGCAGGTGAATTATGGGTGGAATTGAAAAGCTGACATTTTTTGCATGTACATGGGTGACTGTTTATACTCTCACACCGATTTAAGAAAACATCACTGTATCTCCCATCATGTTGCTTTCTCAGGGTAATATAATAATCAGGGTAACGCACAAGGTGAAGCATAATTGTGCTTCTTGGGTACTAAACCCTCAGTGTAGGCTCACTTTCAGCTCCAAGCACGTAAGTGCAGGTCAGTGTGATAAGTATATGCTCAAGTGCTGGGTCTGAATCAAACATTAATACCATGAATTTCAGCTCAGTGGAATTAAACAGCATGACTGCTCTCATCCATACTAAGGCAGATAAAGAGCATTGAAAGCACATGAATTCAAGGTGTCCACTGTGTCCAAAAGCCCCTATTGAGCTGAATAACTGCTGCAACTTCAGAAAGCTCTGAAAACTGGTCCTTCTTTGTACTCTGTTCCCAAACTGTCACTGCCAGAGAACTTCAGAAATTCACTTTATCTCAGTTTCTCTATCTATAAAAGGTGGTTCTGGGGAGGAATCCTGACCTTTCTATGCAAAGACTTTTTGAAAACTGCTAAGGAACACTTCACTGTTCACAACCAAACATAAGATATGTATTTATTTGATAATAACTTTATTTAATCAAAACTTTTTGATCTGTCCCTTTAAATGTATTTGGTGAGAGAATGCAGCACAGCATTGCGTTTCAATCCTGAACAAAGTCAAGTATTTCACCATAGCAGTAAGGAAATAATATAGAGGACAATGTAGGACATAAAAATATCCAAACTGAGATAAGCTTTTGAACTGAGAGCTGCAGCAAGAGCACAGCACATTCATTATGATGATTATTTATATTTCATGATTCTATAGCACTATTCATGTGCAGCAAGCTTTCCAGGTTATATATAGATGCTGTAGAGAAGCTCCATAGTGAGAACCTTTTCTATAGCATCTCTTCCTGGAGGTTGGTATTCAGCTGCTACAGGATACTTACCTAAGAAACTGGGCAGAACACTTTTATCTAAGGACCCCAATCAATCCCAGCTTATAGGGAAATAGCATTTAGTTATTCAAAATGCAAATGAAAGGCAGTCCTTCAGGGGCTTAAAACTGCGTTTCTGGCAACTTGAGAGACTTCTCTGCCTGCATGCTTAGGCTTCAGCCTACGTATGTGATAAAGCTGTAAAATTTGAATACTTTGCACTGAAATTTTGAGAGAAGGTTAGAAATTTATCTGAAAAGAAATCACAGTCTGCTGTGATACAGAAATCTTTTTATACTTTTTTCACTATGAAGACTTCCTCCAAATAAGATTAAGTTACTTTTAGCAATAAAAGGTGAAAACCTGGCCTGTAATGGAAGTCAATGTTAAGATTCCCATTATGCCCAATAAAATCAGGAGTTACACTTGATACTGTTTATCAGTGGCTTTATACATTCTGCAAAGGAATTTCTTGTTCCTCTGACTCACATTTAGGCTGAATTTATTCAGGTATGATGCATTGCCAGTCACAGTAATTGACAGGATAGGCTTTGTTGGAGGTTAGTCTGTAAATATAATACAGGGCTCAATTTGTGCATCAGTGTAAAGGTTCTTTGCAAATGTTAACATGAGTTTCTATGGCCCTAATTTCTGTCATGGCAGTACTGTATTGTATTCTCTACCTACACATAGTAATAATAATGGTTATAATCATCATCATCATCATAACTATTGTTGTGATGTACACAATATGTATTTATTCCAAACATGTACAATATACAGGCTGAATGGACAAAACAAACTTGCAACAGGCATGGGATAAAATAAACTCTGTAGTTGCAGCTGAGCTTGGGACCTGGGCAAGGCCAGTTAGAGCAGGAGAGAAAGGCTCTAACCACTAAAGCTCTTGCTGCTTTTGAGAAAAATGAGCATTGAAGTCTTTTCTGCAGGACAATAGTTCCAACAGAGACAACAGGGACTGGCAGAGCTCCAGGGTCTCCAATTCCAGCCCTCTGAAGATAATGAAAAATACAAAGGTTTCAAAAGAATAAACTCAGTAGCTTCAGGTTTAGGCATGAGTTGTAAGAGGAGTGAATGCTTCTCTGCCCTTTCAAAGGGACAGATACACCCTGGCTTTCTGACTGGTGTCTGAGCAGGAATATAATGAGTCCTGTCTTGTTCAGGCCATATCTGCCAGTTGCACAGATGCTCCCCTCATTAGCAGAGGTGATGGGTTAGATGGGAGCGAGCCATTGATGACCGATTGGCCCATTGTGAATGAAAATATAAACAGGAAAGAGCAGAACACTGGGCAACTATTTCTCTACATTTCTCCAACAATAAATGGTTCTGTGTGTATCTATGACAACGCTACATGGATGGAGATGATTCCTGCTCACAGAGTGTGGCTAAGAACAAATATACAAGCAGAACAAGAGCAACGGAAGCAGGAAAATTAATTAGATGCAACTAAGCACTGGAGGATAGAAATATTCAGACAGAAGTAAAAATGCAAGTAATATAATTTGCAAGTATTCTGTGAAGAAGATAAAGGAACTGCATCAAGGGTAAACTTTGGGAACAATAAAGAACCCAGACTTCTCTTTCAAAAACTTCATGAAAATAAATTGCTGCTTATATTAAATTAGGTTTACATTAAACTAGTTCTGTAGGCACAGACTTCTTTAAAATTTAACTTTTAAAAATTTTTTTTTACAAAAATGTAGTTTTACAAACTGAAGACCTGTTTTAAATGCAGAAGAAAAAAAAAATAAAGAAAGAAAAAGAAAGGTAAGGAGGCCATGAAAGGATCTACAGATGCTGAGTGCATTAATGGTAACACCAGAAAACTTGTGATGACTTATCAATTATTCCAGTGACTCCTGGATTCCTATCTATTTCTGCCTTTTGATTGACTACTTTGCTGCTTTGATGCTTAATAAGCTCTGCTCTTAGTTAGGGCACTCAAAAGAAATTTTCTGGCATGCAGAATTCTCTGTCACATGAAGTTTAAGTTCTCAGTGAAATCTCTTACTCACACTGGAGGATGCATAAGGTTACCTGGTTTCTCCAGACTTTGTAGGAGCTTTCGTTCTGCTTATATTGTAGAACAGCTCTATTGTTGCAGTTGTCTAACATTATAGTCATCCAAACTGGCAGATTTCTTGGACTCTTAAACCTCAAGTTCATTTTCCTGGCACATTCATATGTCCATATATGAATTTTGAAAAGAAGGTAAAATGCTCATGGGCTTGCATATACTCACTTCTTGCTCTCATAGTGTAGATGTAGCCTTTAAGATGCAGATGCTACTGTCAGGTTTGGTAGACTTGATTGACAATACCAAAGGTCAGAGCAGTGAGGAGCAGTACACAGGCAAACTGGCACATATAGACTATGATTGCAATTTTTTTGGGAGGTACAATTACATATTTGGAGATTTGGAGTTTTAAACTAACTTGATTAAATTTAGCATTGAATTTGACTCTATTGAATTCATACATGAAAGAAAAGATTTAATTTTAATGTATCTTAAAGGTGTCACATCCTTTTTTAGGATGCAGTATTCCAAGTCTCTCAAGAGCCAAACTAATTCATTCCAAAGAAAAGATACCATTTATGGTTTATCAAAGATCAGCATCTGACACAGGTGTATATTTAGAATATTCTGCAAACACATGCTTGGTTTGGCACCAAGACTTCTGTCAAAGTTACTTGGTGCAGTTATGGTGCAGTTATAGTGCAGTTAGACCATCGATTAACTTATTGTAAGATGAGTGTTGACTTGGAACAACCTGTGCATCTAAACAGTAGCAATTTTGTTTCAAACCTATCCCTTTAATGACACTTTATCAAATGCACAGCTAGATAAACGCATTTGAAATAAACCTAGGAATCTCTAAATAAAAAAAAGTATTTGAAGTACCTTGGTGATTTTGGCCTTGTCACTTATTTAAATATCATTTTGGGTGCACAATGTTCCTCTTCTACTGCTTAACTTGGAGGGTATGTTGTGGATCTAAATTGTCTTTATAGGTAATTGCCAGAATTATCTTTCTAGATTATCTATCTAGGAACTTTAGGAAATCCCAGTCAGTACTTAAATGACTGCATTCCAGTGCTGTGTTGCTGCATTGCACCCAGACCTGTCATCAAAGCCATTTACAGATGATACTTAAGAAAATTTGAATTGCCTTATTGCATTATTCTTCAAATGAATTGAACAGCATTTCAAAAGTTATTGAGGCTTTGTTTGTTTGTAAAGTAAGACATACTTAAATATATATGAATTATTGAAATAAATTATATTCAATCAATTTCCATTATTTTAACAAATCTGTATAAAGAAGAATATCTTCCAGAACTATGCACCTGTAAAAGAAATGTTCTAGTGTGGTCTGGAGCATCTTTCCATCTTCCCCTATATTCAAAACATGTGGGAACTTTGTTATATGCTGGATATCTAATTGTCAAATAGTTTAGGTTGCTGTTGGCTCTTAAATATATTTCATTTTTTTGACAAGAAATAACTGGAATTAGAAGTTGCTTTCTGTTTATTCATTTGCACTTGCAAACTTTTTTCACATGTTCACTTCTTATCACTTTCCTCTGATAAACATCTTTGCCTTTATGCATACCAAAATTAATCTATAAACTCAGTATCCTCCATCAGCATTTTTCCAAGGTACTACAGTGCCTTCACATAGACAATCAAGGGCCATTGCAACAATTTACGTCCTGTCTGTGATAAATTATTAGGGTGCAATCTACAGTTACAAGTCAAAGCTATCATTTGAATCAATGTCTGTGTTAAAGTACCCCTGTCACCCCCTACTAACAGCTTTGTTGCTTACTGGTCACAGCTCCTGTTTCAATTTATTATTCTGGCAGCTCAGCGCAGGTGATTTTTATCCCTGAAAGCTGGAGGACACTTTACTGAAACAATTCTCTCATATTGATTTTGAAAGAGTACCTATTAGCTTTTGTTTTCTGTCACTGTGTAGTCTCAACATCTGCAAAAATTGCTTCTAATGACAGTGTATTTGAGTCTTTGCAAAACAGGGGTTTGGAGATAGGTTGGTCTTTCATTTTGAAATATTCTTTTCTTGCAAACCCAATAATGATGGAAATATACATTTTTTTTTAATGGCTAATGCTGATTGTTTGCATTCAGGTAACTCAGAAAAAAAAGGGGTGCCCTTTGTGCAGGGTACAGGCTATACACGAAGAACTTATGCATGCTCTGAGACAGTTCTCATGTCATGTTAGTCCTCATTTCAGCTCATTTTGATCTAAACATTGGTTCAGATTTATTTTATTATTATTATTAAAGTAGGAACGTAAGTCTTGAAACAGTCTATTAAGATTAAAATGGTTCTGAGAGGCAATTAAGAATTAAAGTTGACAGGGTTTAAAATGGAGGCATTATCAGTAGCTTTCAGGAAAACGATGTGACGGGAAAAGACAATTCATTACAATTTGCTTCCTCCACCCCCAAAATACTGAAAATAAAACCAGCAAAAATACATAAAGCAGCTTCATGTTTGCAAGCTTGTAATAGAGTGAGCTATCATAAATTGAAAGGGGATTTACAGGTCTGTGTTGAGTTCCTTAAAAAAAGGTGTCATATTTCATACAGATTCTTTCACAATGAAAGCCCATCTTGGTGTTGTCACTTAAATGCTAACCATTAGCCATAGCAGTTTAAATTGGCATTATTAACATTCATTTCCAAAGCTAGATGCTAAACAAAATTTGATATTGCTTATACCTGCCTGTATTTCTAGCCACAGCTTGAATGATGGTAGAATAATTGGAGTCAAAGGTGATAAGAGAACGAAAAGTAAAGAGAAATCAAGTACCTGTGCCAATCAATGAATAACAATATATATTAGGGGCAAATACAAATCTCCTCCTGGAGATGGTAGTTTAGCTCATCCTGTGATGTCTAATTCACATTTCAAAAGCTGTATAATACATATTGGCTTTTATATTCAAAATACAAACTGATTGTTGCTCACTTTCTTAGCTTGTTCTTCCTTGATGTTGCATGAGGAATCTCAATAAACACCATGTTTTAGAAATACAATTCTGGAGAGAGTTGCCACAGTGTTTTATGAGTTTGAGTTCTATACTCATATGGAGGGGCTCTTTTCTCTTTATGTAGGTTTTCAAGTAGAATGGCTCTCTGGGGCAGGAGACAGTTAAATAAGCAATAGTATGAATATATACCACTGCAAGAATAAACCTTTGAAATATTCCAAAGGTAAAGTAAAGCAAAGGAAAAACTCTCACTAGTTTTCATGGGCTTTGGATTATTGTCCCTACCCTCCTCCTTCTCATAACACTGTTCAAAGCCTATAGAACTGTGATCAGCCAGTTTAAATTGGGATCAGGAATTTTGAATCCTGTTTTGTTTCACCTTGGTTTTGACATCCTTAATATGATTATTATATTCAAAAGGCACCCATCAGTTCATTAATTAAGATTATGCGCTTGAAAGTTAAATATTTTTCTTTAATTCTGTACGCGATCCAGAAAGTACACTTCCACAAAAATTATTTGATAAACATCCAAAAGAAACATGAAACCTATTTACAGAGGAGTTTCACTATGAAAAAAATTTATATAAATGCAATACTTGTGTTTCATCTGTTTGTGATTGTATTTGATGCATGGATTTGTTTAACCTCAGACAAACATCTATAAACATCATTGTAGTAATATTTCTTCTTGTTTTTTTGCTCATTGCATTTATCAACACATGTACTTAAAGATCAAAAAGTGCTGAAGCGTAGAGCTGAATTGGAGACATTACAGTTGTATTTTGTACAATCCAAGATCTACAGGGCATATGTTCCTCCTATATTTTGCTCTGCAAAATGTTCTCATGTAGTTCTGATGTAGCTGTCAATGTCATGAAGATGCCTCTGATATTCCAGGGCATGTCAAGCGGCACTAGATGCCTCTATTTAGGCCATTCACGATTGTTTCAAAGAGGGACTTTTTCAGGGATTCACAAAACAAAAAGTTTTTCCAGTTTACCTTTGCATTCTTGAACATTCTGATATGAGAAGTTAGGGCAATGGGAATCTTCATTTTCTTTCCTTAAAAAATCAGCATATACAGTTTTGAACTATCCATTTGCTGCTCCTGTAAATTTTGCTTAACGGAACAGTGAAAAAACAATCATTTGCTGTAGTTTATTATCTTTATCCTTCAGGTCGGTTATATGAGGAAGAGGATCTTCCAGCTTTTAGCTTTAACCTTTGCAAAACTTCAGTTTGTTTACTTTTAGAAATTAAATTCCAGCTTCATTCTATTCAGAATATATTTAATTGCCCAAATGTCCTTTTATAAAAAACGGAAATGCCATATAATTATTATTGGAGATTCAAACCAGAAATATGTGCCAAACCAAAAAGAATAATTCTGTGTGTTGGACTTTTAAATGCAGTGATGAAAATGGCAAATGATTAGTTAATTGTGATAGGAAAATTATGTCTAAACTCTACTGATTTGTGAATGTGAAGGTGGTTAATTCTTGATCTGTGCCATTAATAACCTGCAGAGAGATGAAGCTGAGCTGCTTTCTTGTAATATCATGGCTCTTGCTCCACCAATTTCTACTAATTCTTATTTTATTGAATTAATATAGTTATTCCTAGTACAATCATTCACAAAAGGTGACCTAGAAATTGATTGCCCCCCCTTCATGGCTCTGTATAAGTTTGGAACAGCA
>JASSUY010015952.1:42516-60689 GCA_032466535.1 Forpus xanthops | reverse complement strand
TGGTGTTATCAGCACTGTTCCCAAGCCAAAAATCCAAAACACAGTGCTGCACCAGCTACTACTTAAAGGAGAAAGATAACTGCTGCTGCTGAACCCATGACAATGTTGTATTAAAAAAATAATAAAATGAAGGCAAGAAATCATAAAAATCCAAAGAATATTGATGACCAGTCTGCTCTCTACCACTGATACTATGTCATCTCTATGTTGTATGCCAAAGAGATTATCACTGGATAGGATTACTAAAGTAAAATCATGTTGGACATATGTTTCATCTCTGTACCAACCAGGATGTAAAAATCAAAGCTTCCCTTTCTTAGAGAAGACTTTAAATAACGAAGCAAACACATGTTTTAAGTGTATTGACCCAAAAGGCCTAGAAGAATAAGATTTAAACTGAAGAGATGGAAGAAGGGGAGGAGGAGGACCGTGGAATGATGATGCCAATTAAACCCTGGATTAGGGAATGAAAAATTACATCACCTACATATTTCTGACACCCACACCATTATACAGGACTGAAAAATACAGCAAATTGAAACTTGCTGAAGTGAGAAAGTTGAAAGTAGATTTAAAGGGACAACTTTGTCAAATATGCTGTTTTAGAGGGGGAAAAATAAAATATTTTGATTGTGCTGTATATTTGACACTCATCCAAAATTATTTTGCCTGGATCCTGAAATAGTAAGCTGCTTGCCTTAGAGGTGATAATTTTCCCTTTTTCTCAATTACTTTCTTTACTCCCTAAAACATCAAGCTCTTAAAAAAAAAAAAAAAAGCTTTGGATGAGTGAGAATCTTGTCTTCAAGTACTTTCGCAAATTGAAGGATTAAAGGTATGCAAAGAAATTAAGGACAGGACCACAAAGTGACATTTATTTCATATGTGCCATGTAATGTTAACTGTCAAATGATCTTTGATGAATATGTGGTGATCATATTTCTCACTAAAAGCCAATGATCTTTCTCAAGGGGGTGAGGATAAATATCCTTTTGAATGGAGACAGAAGATGATGGGCACAGAACAAAATCATAGAATCATAGGATAGTTAAGGTTGGAAAGGATTTAAGATCATCTAGTTCCAGTCCCTCTGCCATGGGCAGGGACACCTCACATTAAATCATGACACCCAAGGCTATGTCCAACCCGGCCTTGAACACCACCAGCGATGGGGCATTCACAACTTCCCTGGGCAACACATTCCAGTGCACCACCACCCACACAGTAAAGGATTTCTTCCTCACATCCAATCTAAACTTTCCCTGTTTAAGTTTGAACCCATTACTCCTTGTCCTCTCACTACAGTCCCTCATGAAGAGACTCTCCCCAGCATCCCTATAGGCCCCCTTCAGATACTGGAAGGCTGCTATGAGGTCTCCACACAGCCTTCTCTTCTCCAATCTGAACAGCCCCAACTCTCTCATTCTGTCTTCATACAGGAGGTGCTCCAGTCCCCTGATCATCCTTGTGGCTCTCCTCTGCACTTGTTCCAACAGTTCCATGTCCTTTTGATGGTGAGGACATCCGAACTGCACACAGTACTCCAAGTGAGGTCTCACGAGAGCAGAGTAGAGGGGCAGGATCATCTCCCTCGATCACACTCCTTTTGGTGCAGCCCAGGATGCAGTTGGCTTTCTGGGCTGGAAGAGTGCACTGCCGGCTCATGTTCATTCTCTCATCAACCAACATCCCTGAGTCCTTCTCCTCAGGGCTGCTCTGAATCTCGTCTCTGCTCAACCTGCAGCTGTGCCTGGGATTGCTCCCACCCCGGTGTAGGACCTTGCACTTGGCATGGTTAAACCTCATCAGGTTGGTATCAGCCCACTTCACAAGCATGTCAAGGTCCCTCTGGATGGCATTCCTTCCCTCTAATGTATCAAACGAGCCACAGAGCTTGGTGTGATCGGCAAACTTGCTGAGGGTGCACTCAATCCCACTGTCCATGTCACTGACAAAGTTGTTGAACAAGACCGGTCCCAACACCGATCCCTGAGGGACACCACTCATTACTGGTCTCCAGGTGCACATTGAGCTATTGAGCCCAACTTGTTGCATGTGGCCATCCACAAAGTGATCCACCTATCAAATTGATGTCTCTCCAACTTAGAGACAAGGATATTGTGTGGGAAGGTGTTGAACGCTTTGCACAAGTCCAGGTAGGTGACATCAACTGCTCTGTCCACCAGTTCCGTAGCCCCATAATATAAGGCCACCATATTGGTCTGGAACAATTTCCCCTTAGTGAAGCCATACTGGCTGTCACCAAACACCTTGTTGTTTTTCATGTGCCTCAGCATGCCTTCCAGGACAATCCGCTCCATGATTTTGCCAGGCACAGAGGTAAGGCTGACTGGTCTGTAGTTCCCTGGCTCATCCATTTTCCACTTCTTGAAAATGGGGATTATATTTCCCTTTTTCCAGTCATCTGGAACTCCTGACTGCCAAGATTTTTCAAATAAGGTGGACAGTGGTTTAGCAACTTCATCTGCCAGCTCCTTCAGGACCCACGTGTGGATTTCATCAGGTCCCATGGCTTCTATATGTTCAGGTTCCTAAGATGGTCTCGAACCAGATCCTCTCCTACAGTGGGCCCAAGGTCTTCCCCTCAGTGAAGATTTCCCCCTAGTGGAGCCATGCTGGCTGTCACCAAGCACCTTCTTGTTTTTCATGTGCCTCAGCATGCTTTCCAGGATAATCTGCTCCAATATTCTATCAGGCACAGAGGTGAGGCTGATTGGGGTGTAGTTCCCTAGCTCATCCATTTTCCCCTTCTTGAAAATTGGGGTTATATTTTCCTTTTTCCAGTCATTGGGAACTTCACCTGACTGCCATGTTTTTTCAAATATGATGGACAATAGAAACTCTAAGCTAAAATTTTACAAGTAAGGTAACTCTAGCTTAAAAACTTATGAACTGTACTGGAAATATTGGACAATAACATGCTTACATAGATGCCTAAATGGCCAGACCTTTTTCCAGATGTGTGGTCACTGCTAGTGAGGAACATCAGAGAGAAGAGAGAGAGTCTAATGCAGCCTCATGAGCATTTGAACATCCCAGTACTCCATTTTAGAGAAGGAAAAAGGCTAATAATAATTGCACATAAAAAGTAGTGTGTTCCAGTAGCATTGGTTTCCAAAATTAGGGTAGGGTCCTTGTCCTGCAGTAAAACTCCTCAGGTAGCTGCTTTAGAGCAGAGTAGTATGTCAAGCATGGTGTGGGCAGCTGCCCTGAGAACTTCTCCATGCCCCGTCACTCAGGCATCTCACTTCCACCCTGGGTGGCTCCACGCAGCTCCCACAGTCCTGCCTGATACCCATCATACCTGGCTGGGTTTTCTCCACCCCGGGCAGGGCTTGCTGCTGCCCAGTCCCCAGTGTGCTTGTTAATCACGATCAAGCACATGTACAGCACTGTACTGTGATTACAGACAAGGTACGAACCTCTGTCCCTCTGGAGGTGAGTCCTGTGAGCTCCTTTGCACAGTAACCTCAGCATGCAGCTCTGGAACCCCAAGTTTGCTACACTAGCTTCATATACAACCCAGCACCATGTACTTTCATACTTAATATGCAGATCTAATTGCGTGTCTGCATTTTGATTACCTTCTCTTCCTGGAATTTGCTCTTGTGTGGTTAATCCTAGTAAAATTCAAAGCATGAACTTGATGGTTTTTACATTCTTATTTCTGCAGCTCATGTCCAAGACTTATGATTAATTCTATAGAATTATTTTAGGAAAAAAAAAAGTCCCTTAGCGTTCAGTTGTCTTTTTCTTTTTTTTGTTTTTTAACTGCAGGACTGTTACTTTTGCTGAACTAGATTTGGTCTACCGGACTACTTTTGGTCTGGCTACAATTAACACTTCACATTTAGCGTCCAGCTAAACACAACCCACACAAATGCATTTTCCTGTAAGTGCCCCTATTTTCCTCACTCTCCCGCACTTTGCTCTTCTTTTCCCATTTTCCACTTCCCCAGCAATAACACACAAGAAATTTGTTCGCTTTTTTTGGCATGGTAAATGTCTATTTTAAATGCCTCCTTGTCTAAGGTTTAAAAAAATTAAATGAAAAATAGCCACAGAACAAGCTAATGTCCCTTCCTAAATAGAAAATAAAAACTGTCTTATTTTCAGGCTTTGCAGCAGCTCATGTGTCATTTTCATACTTTCTTTATCTCCCGGCTAGTGAGAGGCAGTAAGAGGAGGCAAGAAAAACTTTTTTGTTCCTCCTATAAAATACATATTCAGAGCTATCCCTAACCAGACTTTTTTGCTATATTAAATTACGCATAGCTAAAGCTAAAATGGAACCTCAGTAACCCAATATTTTTTCAGTTTGCAGTAAAATGTATACCTATGATTAGACTGATAAAATGACATCAACGACACGATACATGGGGGCTCTAATTTTTAATTATTTTAATGATTGTTAGATTTGCAGTACATGGCTTCAAACTGAGGGAATCTGAGCTTCCAGAGGTGTTTGAGGTCAGGCTGTGAAGTAGGGCAGTTTGGTTAGAATCGAAGCATCCCTTTACCTCAGTGGCTAAGGGGAAGTAGTAACTCAGTAATTGATTTGGGCAGCAAAATGTGTTTTGGCTTTAGTCTGAGAACAACGTTGATAACATACTGATGTTTTAGTTGTTGCTCAGTAGCATTTACCCTCGCCAAGGACTTTTCAGTCTCAGGCTCTGCCAGTGAGGAGAGGCACAAGAAGCCAGGAGGAAGCAAAGACAGGACACCTGACCCAAACTGACCAAAGAGGTATTCCATACCGCAGCACATCATGCACAGTATATAAACTGGGGCGGGAGTTACCTGGAAGGGGCTGATCTTTTGTGTTGGGCTGGGTATCGGTCAACTTGTGGTGAACACTGTATTGGGCATCGCTGTTCTTTACTCTTTTTTTTCCCTCTCACACCTTTTAGTTTTGTATTCTCTCCCCTTGTTTTTTCCTTTATCATTATCAGTAGTAATAATATTATATTGTACTTTAGTTTTGGGACTGTTCTTATCTTAACCTATGGGCTTTACATTCTTTCAAATCTCCTCCCCATCCTATCTGGTGTAGGGAGAAAGAAGTGGGGTGAATGAGCAAGTTGTGTGGGACTGAGTTACTGCTGGGTTTAAATCATGGTGTACCTTTCCAGTGCAGTATCATTTATGGCAAGTATCACCCCACTGAATTCAGGCAATACTGCATTCTAGTTTCTGTATGTTTCTTCATATGAGGTTTTGTTAGCCAATGTATTAGAATAGTGGGAACTTCTAATTGGGTTGGAGAATTCTATACAAAACTTTCTGTATCTTAAATATTTGACTTTCATCTTAAAGTGCCTGAAAAAAATGAATGCTTAGTGGATACTACCACCACTGCTTTGCATTTTCTTCAAAAGCTTTTTCAGAATGTAAATATAATCTGCTGAATTTCTCTGAACATTCCATGACCCCAGGAGAAGAAAGCATGAATATGTACAATAAATGTTCTTGAAATCCATTCTTCTATACTTTCAGCTGTGGCAAAGAGAGTATTCATGGAATCTGCTAGCTGATGTACATTATAGCAATGTTACTTGTCTTTGGGGACCTTTGCTTGTTGTTCCAAGTGTAACGAGTGAGCACAGACGTAAATGGCACCTTTGTGCTGTGCCGGCAGGTTCATTATTGCACTCTTGTATGCTAGCTCCAGAGCTGGTTCCACTCACTATAGTAACATTGTGATGCTGCTTAGCCTGAGTGCTGTGTATAACTCTTCCCTCTTAGCCCTAGCCTGTGGTAGTTAATTTAGCAATTTGCTGTCTAAACCATAGCCCCATCTCCTGTTTCTGCCTTAGACTCCCCTAGAATGCAGCCTGATCTGTGTATGAGCTTTTTTGCTTGAACCTTTGTTCCAGCTTACCATCAGCACTGCACAGGCCTGATCCCTCTGTATTAAGACGTACACCACCTTTCTTCACAAAGCTGTCCTTAAAAATAAAACTTTTCCTACTTCTATCAAAGACTGCTGATGTCTCTAGTTGAAGAGCTGGAATAAATTCATATTCTTTCAACACACAGTTATCAATTAGCACTGGCACTTAATCTGAACGTTTGAAAGTCTGCTATATTTATTAGTAGTAAAAAAATCAGTGGCTATCATTTCTGGATACTCTAAAATTCAATTTGAATTCTATTTGACTGTCCTAGATTTTTATTGAAAATTATTCTGCATATCTTTTTGTTAAACTGTGGGATTTTTTTCAGATGTTATCAAGTTTGGTGCAAATTAATTCCATGAATGGTCTGTATAAAATGGGGAATGTGGTCATACCTCCAGTTATCCTGTAGACAATGCTTATGACTAATGTAAGATCCAAAACGACTGAAGAAAATATCACTCCACAAAAAAAGCAAAT
Source organism: Forpus xanthops (assembly GCA_032466535.1). Taxonomy (NCBI): domain Eukaryota; kingdom Metazoa; phylum Chordata; class Aves; order Psittaciformes; family Psittacidae; genus Forpus; species Forpus xanthops. Next base: position 54,291 of record JASSUY010015952.1, on the reverse strand, counting down.
AAATAATCTCCTGAATCAAAAAAAATTAAAAAGATGAGAGATTCAAAAGTCAGGTCTTTTGTAGAACTCCAGTACTGGACAGTTGAAAACCACAATTTTCATTTAAGAACTGCAGATTAATCTCCTGGCTTGTCAGCTCTTTTAAGGGCTTTATTCTACCCTGGTCATGAGCTGGAGCTTTCAGTACAGGGCAGCGCAGAAACTACCTTTAGCTGCTTTTAAATCACACACATAGCATTAGGACAGGAGTATTAGAGAGATGCATAAAAGAAAAAGTGCACAAATCCATTGCTTTTGCTCTCCCAGTTTTGATTTGCTACAGTGGTTTTGTAGTTTCCTACATGTTTTATGAGCAATAAATTTAAAGACTGAATCATATTGAGTCTGCAGCTAAGCAGCATCATGACTTTGTCACATTCCTTCAAACTCCTTTCTCTTACTCTATTGTTTTATGGAAGTCTAACCACTAGAAATTCTAGTTCTCATTCTTAGAACTTAAAGCACATCATAATTTTAATGGGAACAAGGAAGAGCAAACAAAAATCCTACTCTTAGAGTGCACACTTTCTGTGTGCGTTACCATTCATATTCTGGTGAATATTTTAATATTGAATATTATTTGCTTTTTTAAAAAAAACAACCAAACAACAGAAAACCAACAATAAATAAAAAAAAAACAAACAAACAAAAAAAAAAAAAAAACCTACTGCATTGACAAGTATATAATAGCATGGATCTTGTATATTCTATCATGTTAAAATTAGAAGTTACATTCACTTTATTAGAGAAAACACAATGTTTTTGACAGCTAGAATAAAGATTTAAAAGAATATCTTAAAAAAATACTATGTTAAAAGTGAGAAATGAGTGAACAAATTAGGTTGCAAATTCCTATATTTGTGCATGCCTGAGTGATCATATTCGGTCCCTCATCAGATTGGATGTGCTCTTCTGTTGTGCACTGTTCTGGACAACATGCTTAGAAATTAATAAAGATAAATGGTGATAAAGAAGGAGAAGCAAAAATGGAAAAACTATGAAGGATGAGGGGTTTTATTTCCAAAATAGAGACCTGAATTTTGAAGCTAACCATACCTATTATAGATCAATAAAAGAGTAAATTAGATTTGATTCAGGTCCTGAAATGGACTTTGGTCCATTACTAAACTCCTGTGTCAGTCTGAGAAGCTTGAAAAAGTTGTCGAGAGAACGAGAAGCTCTGAGCCAAAACAAGGGCATCAAGTGCATGTATTGCTCTGTTTCTGTAGCCAATACTAGACAAAGGCACACTGGATCCCCCAGAAAAGCAGAAAACCAGAAGAAATATAGAGTGTGTGGGACTGTGCCTATCCACAAAAAATGCTGAAGTGTAGAATGAACTCCAGAAGGACAAGATCTTGACAAGCCGACAAGCCAACAAGCAAAGATGTGCCAGGACTAAACTCAAGTTTCTTGTGAAAAAAATTTAGATCATTTCTTTAACAAAAAGAAAAAAAAAGAGTTATAATTGTGAAAAATCCAAACCTATCTATTGTATAAACTCAGTTTTTTCTCTCAGATAATATTCAGAAATTATACACATATGAGACAGATGACTGTATTTCATTAAACCTGAAACTTCTCAACACTTAAATCTTAGGTCATTCCTCTGATCAAACACATTAACATTTGGAGCACATCCAGAACTACAAGATCAAAAATCTGCACATCTTGGGTGATAATTCACACCTTGGTAAGTCCCCTACCCATGCCAAGTCTCCATCCAGAAGCATAACTATTTAAAGAAACAAAACAAATAGCATTTATTCTTTCGGAACATAGTTCAATATTCTGGTATTTAACAATTTTTCACATAAAACATCACTCTACAGTAATTAAATAACAGTAATTTCAGGCTCAGATATATATGAGGAGCAGTCCAAGGGTCAGTTTCTGTAACAATTTTGCTTTAAGATATACGCAAAAAAATGTTTATCTTATAAAGACTGAAAGAAGAGCATATATATTTAGGTCTCACATATCCAAAAAAAAGTAAAAAGAAGATGACTGCCATTATTTATTTAAAGATTGAAAGACAGCAAGAATTCTAAACTTGTTCATAGCTAGAATTTTAGTATTGGATGGTTTTAGGGTTTTCCACTTTTTAAGTATAAGTCTGTGATATAATTACTCACTAGTAACAACAGTCTTTGAAACAATTTTTTTTTTCTCAATATCACAATTCTCACTAAAAAAAAAAAAAAAAAAAAAAAAAAAAAAAAAAAAAAAAAACAAAACCCACAACCAACCAATCTAACAAGAGAAACACAAAAGAGAATATTCTCCAGAAAAGGCATTTCTATAAATTTTATATATTTCTCTACCCTGGACTTGCATTTCTGTCATGCAGTTGACATTCTCTTGATATGAAAAGATGAAAAGTCAAAACAAAGGCACTTAGAAATAGAACTTTTTTACACTTTCAAATAACATTTACTTTGGAGTTTCACAAGAACTTTCAATAAGAAGGTTCAAAAGCAGTTATTTGTCACAAAATACCTCAGAGGACTCAGAGTGCTATATTTTTAGTACCTACAGGGGCATCGTTAGGGTAGGAGCACTTCATTCTTGCTCTCTCAGTTTTCTGACCCCTCTATTGGGAGAGTAATTTTTAGCCATTTGGATGTTTTTAATGAGAAACATGAAGTACAGCATTACTTTGAGAAAAATCAGATTTTTTTTAAGTACACAGTGATAACATATTGTAAACAAAATCTATATAAAGACTGTTCTCCCAATTCATCCATATTCACAAGTTCTAAAGAATTATTTTTACTCCTGACATAAAATTGAAAAGAAAAACTTTTGTGAGAATAAAAAATGTTTAATAATAAAAGTTAGAAGCAAAATATTCCAGCAGAATTTTCAATAATATCTTTTCCAGAGTTTTCTGTAAAGAAATTGTTTACCCTTGATTTTTTCCTGATACTAATCATATCAAAATTTTGCAGATAGTCTAAAAATATTGGTTGTATAACTTGATGTCGGTTATTTTAATTACATCCATAGAAACAGGGTTTTCTGTTGATTTGGTGGCCTTTTTCATCTCGTTTTTCACCCTTCTTAATCAGCAGTAGTAGATGCTTGGGTCCAGAAACACTAAGGACTCCCACTAACAACTGTTCACATAATAACTCAGCTATGAAGAAGAAAGTATACTTACAGTACACATAACTGCATTTTTTCACCCCTGTATGGAGAGATTGGACACTACTTGCAATGCTTTGGTGACAGACCCCTCCTACTTTTGTCTCCTGGTGGGTACTGTCAAATAGACTTTGATCCCCTTGCTCCACAGTGACTGAAGCATACAACTCACTAACTTAGTTGGAGTGAGTTGCATAATTAATTGTCAATATAATATTAGTTTTGTAGGTCCATGATGACTTTTTTCCACTTGATGAAACAGAAGTAAAGTTCTACTAGGGTTAAATTAAAGACGAGCTAGCACTACAAGTCAGGATTATTAGCAGGCAAAAGATTTGTCCTTTTTAATTATACTTTCTATCTTGAGGCTAATAGAAGCTTGATCCTGTGAGGTATTTCGACATTTGATAGAAGTTTTGAGGGCAAATTACGCACCTAGGTTCCTGGCTTTCCATAAGAGTGAGACAATTTATCTTTTTCTACCTTGCCGAAATACTTTCTATTTTTAACATGTCCAGTATATTCTGTTTCACATATTGAAGAGCAATAGCAAAATTAATTACACCACTGCTGCAGAGCATGTCAGATGACAGGGTAGCTACACTGACATTTTCTGAGAGTACTAATTACACCCACATGTACACATACATACAAGTGACTATTAAATGAGAAAAAGGGTATTGTAACTGTTGATCTGTGGCTATATCAAATAGCTCGCTTCTACTCTCTAGGAAAATAGTTGCTTGACAGAGGAGCAGTAATAAAACATCAGAAAAGAAGCAGCTGAAAATTCTCTTTCTAAGCAGTTAAAATTTTACAATTTTACAAAAACAGGAATAAAAAAGAAATCAAAAATGGCTTGGAAGAAATTACTAAATCACTCTGATATTGGTATAATTCATCTGATTCTCCCCACTTCCCCTCATAAATCAAACCCAAATACACAGATACGAGAGATGAGGAATAGGTGATAAAAGAGCCTAAAAATCTTTTTTATATATATACTCCAGCAGAGAACTAATTTCATGTTGAAAAGAATGGGTCATTTTTACTGGTGGTTCAGCCACATGGCTCCCAGGTACCAATTTTGTTAGGTATTATCTCTTCTCACTGTGGGTCATTTGTTTCCTATCCAAATTTTCTTGAGAATTATGAACTGATAAGCGTGAATTTTTCCATTTGTGCTTTTGAGTGTATAATGATGATTAGAAAGGTTATCTTTCCTTTAATCTGTAGAAGACAGGACAGAGAATGCAGAAATTTTATCCCCGGTAATATGAAATAACTTTCCAATCACAGCACCAGAGACATAGGTATTGATAACCTGCTTCCCACATTTTTGTCTGTTTCCCACATTTCTCTAGGCCATCTGCAATTGCTAAAACTAATATTACAAGGCACAGATATTGTCTTAGAAACAGATGTACATTGTTGGAGATTTTCTGCAGAAAAGACAGTAGTTTGGATTTGTTTGTAAAATAAGTGCTTTTTGCTTGAACAGAAAACACCATTTCCTTTGTTAATCTTGATACTAGCTTCTATCCCAATTACTTAAAATAATTTGTTTTTCTCAAATCTCAAATATCTGTTTTATGTCTCTGAGCACGTGTTCCAAATTTCTAGCCCTGCGTACTTAATATCAAAAGCTTATTGATACCAAGAGTATCAAGTCATATGCCCCTAAGAGCCAATAGACAAGACCTGGATATTGCCAAGTCACAGGTGCCACTGAGACCCCAGACTAAACAGAGGCACAAGAGCCCTCACACTACAACCACGGTAATCCCCCAAGTACAGCCCAAACCAGAAATCTCAGATGGATTAAAACTATCAGGTTTTCTGCTTTTGTATATATACATATGTGAGTGTTAAGCATGTATCATACAGAGAGAGGGTGGCTGCTGCAAAGGATGAGACATTTGCTGAGCTATTGTAAGGCAGGGATGTGAGAGCCTGGTACTGAGGAAAGGGCCTGAAAATTAAATTTTTCTTGGTCATGGGAAAGCAGTGTTCAATCCTCAAACAAGGGAAGAAAAAAAAAAAAAAAAGCAAAAAAAAAACCAAAAACCACAAACAAAAAAAAAACACAAGAGAGAGTACAGGAAAGCAGTGCAAAGCTGTGCAAGGCTGGGCAAGTATTCTGTTTCTATTCTGAGTGTATTTAATCACACAGCTTTAGAGAATTAAGCAATATTCAGTGTGCTTAGAGCACTGAATAGAAAGTTTTACCAAGTTCATTCTATAGTACTGGACTTAGCATGTCACTATGTAAGGAAATGTGTTTGAACTACACAAAGGCTGATGCCTTACACTTTTTAATAAAGTTGCGGGCAATTTACAAACACTTGCATTCAGCCTCAGGTTGCAGTGGATGAAAACTATTTCCTTTCACATACTGAATAATTTGCCCTTTTTGAAGTTACAATGAGATAATGTAAAAAGCTTTGAATACCACATAATATGAAATGGTAAAATATTAAATTGTATCACCTGAAAAAAAATGTCATTGAACGTATAAGAAATGGGTCACTAGAACTAAATGGAACAACACAATTAAATCCAGAATGCTCATATGGTGCCAATCTCAAGTGAAGAGTGGACTGGATGTTTGCTCCTTCAATTAAGGTTTATAGGAAAGATTTAACATTTTAACCCAGCATTCCTGATTCCCGTCTATGCTATTGAAACAAATAAAAAGGGTTTCCATCTTTCTTTTGTTAATGCTGCAGAAGTATTAGCATTGGATATATCCCATCACTCACAGTTGTAAGAACAGTGATCACTGGTGACCCACTGGGTAGCAGTGTTTATCACAGAATCATAGAATCATAGAATAGTTAGGGTTGGAAAGGACCTTAAGATCATCTACTTCTAACCCCCCTGCCATGGGCAGGGACACCTCACATTAAACCATGCCACCCAAGACTCTCTCCAGCCTGGCCTTGAACGCTGCCAGTGATGGAGCATTCACAACTTCCCTGGGCAACCCGTTCCAGTGCCTCACCACCCACACAGTAAAGAATTTCTTAACCAGATCTAATCTAATCTTCCCCTGTTTAAGTGTGAACTCGTTACCCCTTCACTACAGTCCTTAAAGAGTCCTTCCCTAGCATCCTGCTAAGCCCACTTCAGATACTGGAAGGCTGTTGTGAGATCTCCATGCAGCCTTCTCTTCTCCAAGCTGAACAGCCCCAACTCTCTCAGCCTAGCTTCATGCTGGAGGTGCTCCAGTCCCCTGATCATCTTCGTGGCCCTCCCCTGCACTTGTTCCAACAGTTCCATGTCCTTTTTATGTTGGGGACACCAGAACTGCACACAATGCTCCAAGTGAGGTCTCATAAGAGCAGAGGGTCAGGATCACCTCCCTCGACCTGCTGGTCATGCTCCTTTTGATGCAGCCCAGGATACGGTTGGCCTTCTGGGCTGCGAGAGCACGCTTCTGGCTCGTGTTAGGTTTCTCATTAACTAACACCCTGAAGTCCCTCTCCTCAGGGCTGCTCTGAATCTCATCTCTGCCCAACCTGCAGCTGTGCCTGGGATTGCTCCCAACCTATGTGCAGGACCTTGCACTTGTCATGGTTAAACTTCATCAAGTTGGCATCAGCCCACCTCACAATCATGTCAAGGTCCCTCTGGATGGCATTCCTTCCCTCCAACGTATCAACTGGACCATATAGTTTAGGGTCATCAGCATACTTGCTGAGGGCACACTCAATCCCACTGTCTATGTCACTGACAATGTTGAACAAGACTAGTCTCAACACCGACCCCTGAGGGACACCATTGGTCTCCAGCTGAACATTGAGCCATTGAGCACAACTCTTTGCGTGCGGCCATCCAGCCAGTTCTTTATCCAGTGAGTGGTCCACCTATCAGATTGATGTCTCTCCAACTTAGAGACAAGGATATTGTGTGGGACAGTGTTGAATGCTTTGCACAAGTCCAGGTAGTTGACATCAACTGCTCTACCCGTGTCCATCAGTTCCGTAACCCCATAATATAAGGCCACCAGATTGGTCTGGAACAATTTCCCCTGAGTGAAGCCTTGCTTACTGTCACCAACCACCTTATTGTTTTTTCATGTGCCTTAACATGCCTTCCAGGAGAATCTGCTCCAAGATTTCGCCACACACAGAGGTGAGGCTGACTGGTCTGTAGTTCCCTGGCTCATCCATTTTCCACTTCTTGAAAATGGGGTTCCCTTTTTGCAGTCATCCCTATATTTATGGAGTAAAGCAAGCTCTTACGGAGCTGCTAACTCAAGATCTGACTCATCCACAGCTACTTTCTTCTGGCCAGTGTTTCTCAGCCATCAGGTCTCTCCACCTCCTCCATACTCCAGATCCTGAAGCCAGCTGCTGACCCAGGCACAGGGCAGGTGATACAATTTCCTCCTTGTTTCAGAGCAAGCACAGTCAGAAGCAAGGAAGGATGCTGCACGGGGTCAATTGCATAGGATGGGCAGGATCCTGGGAGGAGTCCACTGTAGAGCACCCTCTGTCTAAATAGTAGACATGTAAGACAGGCGAGGATATCTATCAGGAGCTCAGCTATTGGCTCAGTGAAATTAGTGGAAAGCTCAGACTGCCACATTAGAATTGGGATAAAGGCAAGAAGGATGTAAGTTACAGGTATAATATGACATTGTTACTCACTAAAGTCTACAGATCCCTTGAGGCTCCACCTATTTTGAGACTTTTGGTATGAGTTGTATCGAGTCTATCCGAAACAAAAAAAGCTTAAGATCACAACTCCCTCTTTAGACAACTCTTGTGTTTTGGGGCTTTGCTTTTTAATATTGCATATTTATTTCTTAATTACAGCCAGTGTTGATTGTATAACTTAAGAGAGCTTCTGAATTCTGCAAAGAAAAGCTTCCAAGAAGCAGCTTTAAGAAAGCAGTTTAAAAACCTTTATCTCAGTGGCCCTGGTATCCTCCCATCACAAAGCTTTCCAAACACAAATATGTGCCTTATGTGATGTCTTAGAAGAGGCATGTCAGCCTTGAGGGCTGGTTCCTCAGAGTTAAGGAGCGTGGACAGAAGAGGTAAGGAACTATACAAAGGCAGTTGATTCCTGTACAGTGTCATGACTGTAAAATCCTCCACAAGAAGCAATGCGGAAAGCAGTTGCATTTGTGTATTATTCATCATGCTTGCTATGACAAATGACAGTCTTATGGTTAAATGCACTTGAACAGAAGGTTAAGGTTCTCCTCCCTTCTCTGTGCTAGGCTTCATGCATCACCTCAGGTAAATCTAAGAGCCAAATAGTACCTTGAAAAACAGATTTATTTTTGCTTGTTTTGTGTTTCCAACACAGGTGTAATAGCACTTCTTCCCAACAGTTCTCTAGATTAGGCACTTATGCCTGGAGGTTTGCTTGGTGCTTGGAGCAATGGGAAGCCTGAAGTCAGGCAGAAACCCCTAAAGCTGTAGTAAAAGCAAAACCAACAGTACATAAAACAGGCAATAAATGAGCACAGTCCTAGTGCCAGTGTGAGACAGTATTACATTATCCCTTTCTGATGCTCTGCACTTCCCTTGAGTCACCTCTCATTTGCAGAGAGCTCCTACTAGAAGTCAGGCCCTTCCACAGTTGTATCAGGAGCCTTAAGATTTAATTAAGTCAGTTACTGATAGTTACTATGATTTTAGATAGATAATTGATAGGTTTTATTCTGTCTATATGTGAGTTTCAAACTACTCATAGATCTGTGATGAGTGAAGTACACATACTCTATGTATAAAACTAGGAACTTACAATAGCCAAAAAGTTTATTAAGACTAAATTAAATGAAACAGAAAAATATGTAAACCAAAATGCTTACAACATTCTTGATATAAACTCACAGGTAAGATTATGAACTTCTGTGAAAACCAGAAGTCAGTGAAAAGATTGGGATTTTTGCGGCTGGCAGCTTAGCACCTTAAGAACCTACTTGTATGTGCTCTGCATCACCTTTGTAAGTTATGAACAAATCTCTTTCCCAGTTTTAGAGTCTTCATCTTGCTCCTTATTTATTCATACTTATATATCTTGTAATTTTTAGCAAGGGTTTGACCGAACATATATGTCTAGAGTCTACATTAAGATAGTAGCAGGTTTAACATACACTTCCAATTTTATTTGCCATATGCTTTAAATCAATAACAAAATATAGGTAAGCCCAAGTGGAAACATAGTTCTCAAAGCAGAGATTTTAAAAAGATGGCATGACCTCTGGAGGAAAGGAGAGAAGAAAACTGGACACTCAGTTTAGAGCCACCATGCAGAATTAAAGAGTAAAAGCGGCTGTTTGGAAACTAGGGAAACAGGAAGATAATTTCAGTGAAAGACAGACAACATCGGACCTCATTGTCAGATGGGAATATGGATTCCCATATGGGCAGCTGCACAGAGTCATATAGGCTGAGGACAAACCTTCAGGAAAGTGCACTGAGGGGATGTTCTCAGCAGGGCATGCTACTGCCAGGCAGCCTGGGAGAGCTTTCTGCCTTGGTAGTCATGCACACCAGTGCAGCAGGCAAAGGCACAGGGTCAGCCATCATGCTATGAGATCTTCAAAACAAATCAACAGAGGATGGAGACAGAAGGTAACCTCAGCGATTATGTGTAGCCTACACTGAGTGCCAAGGTTTTCCTAGCTGAACTGACAAAGTACGTTTGGGTTTATTATAGACTCATATCTGCTGTATGGAAAACAATTTTTTTATATCCCAGAGAAAATGAAGAACTGTATAGGTTAAATGCAAGAAGAAAAGCTGGAACAGTCATGTTTCTTGGAGCTACTCCTTCCTCTATGGATAAAATCATTTTGGAATTTAAGTGTGTGAGCTTTTTCCAGTATATTGAAAGATAAGACAGATGCTGGATAACGATTGAGCTGAGGCTAGGCTCCAAAACATGATTGTGTGAATGATGGACACTATATAATGCAGAGATATTACACGATTTATAGGTTGCGAAAAGAGAAGGGGGGTTGTGGACTTTTGTACATTTACCTCTGTGTGCTAAAATAAAGGATTTATTTAACAGGCTGGTTGGTATACTTTAAATGGATGGTATTTGTAGTGGTTTGAGGGTCTCAAACTCATGCAGTCACTCTCTCACTCACTCCTCTCTCTCTCTTCCTCAGTCCCAGGGGATGGGGAGGAGAATCAAAAGAATGCAACTCCCACAGGTTGAGATAAGAACAGTTTAGTAACTAAGGTATAACGTAAATCACTACTGCTACCACCAATAATAATACAAGCTACCAAGAAGGAGAAAAATTACCGCTACTGCTGAACCCAGGACAGTTATCTTTTCCAGTGTCCTCTCCCCTGCTCTCATGTTTCCAGTTTCAGCATCTCAGACACCAAATAGTCTGTTGAAAGAAAGCATGAAGTCTAGCCTACTGCTGCTTGCACACTGCCTTGTGGATGGTAGTAGGACCCATGCTTGCCACAGCCATCATCATCTGAAATCAAAGTCTTTCAGGGTTATGTAATGCCTCTGCTTCATTGTTCAACAAAACCTTAAAAAAAAAAAAAAAAAAAAATTTGTTCTTATGTATACTTATCCATTATTAATGTCATCCCTCAACAATTTTCCGGGAGAAAAATCAGTTGTGCCTTAGTAATTTACTCCCATGAAGTTTTCATCAAGAACTGTTGAGAATATGTGAAATGGGAATGGAAAGATGCAGTGGTCGAAGCTTCTTGCCCCCTTGGTATCCCTGTTTGGCCCAGACTGTCAGCAGATTTTTTGCTCTGCATGCTCATACAGTGTAAATCAACCAGGACTTGGATCTGAAGTACCTTTATTAGTGTTAAATTGGATCGTTTAAACTGTTAGCCTAAGATACTTAATTTGGCATTTATATTTTCCTAAGGTTTGGGTAAATTTGTTTAATTTCGCCCTGTACCCAGCTGTTTGTAATTTACTATCAATTTCTATTACATCAATTTCTATACTTTTATGGTGACTTAGATACATATTCCTAAATTATGGAGATTTTTATAAACTCCAAACAGGTAATGCCATTAACCACAGCCAGTCAAAAAATATTCCTATTAATTTCCAGTCAAATTACCACAAAACTTAACCATTTTACTGCAAATAAGTAGATCATGTACCGAACATTTTTCTTCGTCTTATAATATCATGCCACTGGAGCTGTAAAGAGCCAGCAGATAGTAATGTAGTTTGCTCTGGTCTGAGGCCCACCTTGAGAGCACTTATGGCTTTGGGCATCAGCAACTACCTACATAAATACACTTTCACATTTGCACTGCTTGGCTCTGGATGTAGGGATGGCTTCTCCAAAGACCTCAAAGACCAATGAAATATGAATTGATTTTTTTTTTCTGCTGTTTATTTGCCTCAATGGACAAATGTTTATCTACTTTTCCACTTTGCATCTGTCGTAGTTTGAGGCCCCTCAAACAGTTCTGTGCACCCCCCCAGCACCTGATACTAAGTTTTACTACACAGTGCACCCCATCACCTCATACCAAATCCCGGCCATGCCATGCACACCCCCTGCACCACCATCTTTTCGAGTCTCTCCCCTCCGTCTCTCCCTCCCGGACATGACGTGCTATG
>JASSUY010015952.1:0-33212 GCA_032466535.1 Forpus xanthops | reverse complement strand
TGAGTCCCGTTGTCTGACTCAGTTCTCTCTGGGGTGCCATGTTGCCACAAAATCTGTTTCTCAAGGCCCAGGATAGTGTTCCGGGCAGGGGCATGGGGCACAGGGTATGTTTCCAGTGTCTGGTGGTTGCTTCCACCATGGTAAGCACATGGCGTTTGCCTTGGCGGGTTGGTAGGAGTGTGATATAATCAATTTGCCAGGTCTCCCCATATTTGTACTTCAGCCACCATCCTCCATACCAAAGAGGCTTTAGCTTGCTTAATTGCAGCACGTTTCACAGTCATGAATAACCTGGGCAATAGTGTCTATTGTTAAGTCCACCCCTGGATCACGAGCCCATCTGTACGTTGCATCTCTGCCCTTATGGCCTGAAGTGTCATGGGCCCATCGGGCTAAAATAGTTCATCCTTATGTTGCCAATCTAAGTCCATCTGAGTCACTTCAACCTTAGCAGCTTTATCCACGTGTTGGTTGTTCTGATGTTCCTCAGTGGCCCGACTCTTGGGTACATGGGCATCTACATGGCGAACCTTCAGCACCAGGTTTTGGATCTGGGCAGCAATATCTCGCAACAGTGCAGCAGCCCAGATGGGTTTACCTCATCATTGCCAGTTGCTCCGCTTCCATTGTTGCAACCACCCCCACAGGGCATTTGCCACCATCCATGAGTCAGTATAAAGTATTGGTCACTTTTCTCATTCAGCAATGTCCAAGGCCAGCTGGATTGCTTTCACCTCAGCAAACTGACTCCATTCACCCTCTCCTTCAGCAGTTTCTACAACTTGTTGGTGAGGACTCCATACAGCTGCCTTCCATTTACAATGCTTTCCCTCAATGCGACAGAACCCATCAGTAAACAAGGCACACTGCTTTTCACTTTCTGACAGTTCATTATATGGTGGGGCTTCTTCAGCACGCATCACCTCCTCCTCTGGTGACATTCCAAAATCTTTGCCTTCTGGCCAATCCATGATGACTTCTAGAATTCCTGGATGAACGGGATTTCCTATTCGAGCTCGTTTGTGTAATTAGTGCAGTCCACTTACTCCACGTAGCATCAGTTGCATGATGTGTAGAGAAGACTCTGCCTTTGAACATCCAGCCCAGCATGGGCAACCAGGGTGCTAGGAAGAGTGCCAATCACTTCCGAAGCAGCTCAGATCCCTTCATAGGCTGCCAGTAACTCTTTTTCATTTGGGGTATAGCTGCTCTCAGATCCTCTGTATCCCTGACTCCAAAAGCCAAGAGGTTAGGGTTAAGGTTATGGTTATGGTGAGGGTTAGGGTTAGGAGTTAGGGGTTAGGGTTAGGGGTAGGGGTAGGGGTTAGGGGTTAGGGGTTAGGGTTTTGGGTTAGGTTTAGATTTAGTGTTAGGTTTAGGTTTAGGGGTCTAGACTTAGGGTTTTAGGGTTAGGGGGTTACGGTTAGTGTTTTAGGGTTAGGGGTTTAGGGTTAGGGTTAGTGTTAGGGTTAGGCTATATAATGTAGGATGACTATTTGCTTCTACTGTGCCTCTTTTTCAAGTGTAAAGGGGCCGTATGTTCTTTACTGTCTGCCACTTTAGCACTTTCCACGGGTACCTTTAGCGCATTTGAGTTTTTATGGAGAGATGAAGCATGAAATCACACTTCCTTAATTTGCTCAGTGCCAACACCACACTTTTCCCAGTACAATATAAGAGGAAGTGACATCTTTCATGCCCTTGAACCTCCCCATCACTAAATTCTCTGTCCCTGCAAAATCAAAGGGCTCAGTTACCCTGAGGAAGCAAATCACTGATCTGTTGCTGACAAAGCATTACTTCGGCCAAAAGGGACTTAAAGGCACTGGTAGAGTGAGAATTCTGTTGATTGATAAAGAATTCATAGGACCAGAGTCTGAAAAGTTTTCTAGAACTGGCAAGAAATTTGAAAAGTGCTGGATTTGAGAAGAGCGACATAAAAAGTAAATGTGTGTCTTATGAGGAGGAGTAGGAGAGCAGGGTCAGAAGTTACAGGGTCATGATGCTTTTAGACTGTGAGCCAGTGTTCCTAAGTTCCATGGTCAGATAAATAGCAATGTATTAATTTTAAAATGCTGCTCTGAAATGTCACCTTCTTCTCCATTGATCCTTATTACCAAACAAGTCCTTCACTCTCAATTGTGACAAAAGGCATTAGTCAATAGAAAGCTCCAAATAAACTTGAAGAAGACAAGCAAACTCTTCTCCCTTAGCTGCACATGCAACATTATAAAAAAAAGCATGAAAAAGTAGGGCACTGAGAATAAGCTTCTAATACTGAAAGTTAAAATTTAAATATTCTATTCTACACCTGTCGGGATTATAAAAAATATTGTGGGTATGTAGATTTTTTTTTTTTTTTTGTCCTCTAGAAAAAGTTGCTTTTGTCTGGATGAGGAAATAGCCCAGTAAAACATTTTAAGCATGTTTACTTTGATCCTGACATTACACTGGGGTAACTGGTACCTACAAATCTACTGCAAAGCTGAAATTTAACCAAGATGTTCCAAGGCTGAAGTTACATTTGAATCACTGAACTATCTTCAATGAAACGCTGAGAAAGAATTGGTAGCTGGAAAACAGCAACCATACAGACTACTTCAGCAGCCTTTCCGACCTCACAGTCTCTGTTGCCTGCTATGGAAAGGTTCAAACACAATATGCCCTGGCATCTCTCTGGCTGCATGACCAGCTATTCACCAAGGATGTAACCAGAATTATGCATTCTTTTGTATACTTACAGGCATACTCTGGATGACATTTTACAACAGGCAGCTCTCTGGCGTATGCCTCAAAATGCGTGTGCTCTCTCACTTCAAACCCAGGCATGCTTTTATGTTTTGTATGACAGACAAAACTAGTACTTTGGGTGAGGCCAGGTCAAAGAGTTGCTCATAGATCACACCCTGGAGCTCTGAGTTTAGGAAATGTATCACTGATGCTTAAGTACAGCTGCTGATGGGTGGGAAAGGGCATTGTTTTTATTTACCCCAAGGCTGTTTGGCAAGATTAGAGCTCCCTTTTCCATCCCAGTAGTCTATTGTGATATTTGCTCTATGAGCAACAGACTTTGTGTTCATGCTTGAGATAGATAGACAGTGTTGCTATGTGGACACTGTGTTCATTCCAAAAAACCTATTTGTAAAACCAAAGTGAGTCAGTCAGTGTGCAACCACTTTTCACCATCTGCCTGCAATCAGCCTCTCCCAAGCTGTTTCTCTTGCAATGTTAGCTGTGGAGGACATCCCTGCCTTTTTTTGCAGACCATGCCACCACTTTGGAGGCACATAAAGTGGAAAACTTGGTTGCAGGTATTCCTATGATCAGTTTAGACAGGTACAGCCACACAGGAAAAAGAACAGTTTTGAAGGAATTCCTGTCATCACTTAATACCCGCATGATAAGCTGAGAGCTGTAGCACTGCTGCAACCACCAACATATCCATGAACTGCCATAGCATTTGCTTGTCAGAGCTTGGGTATTTCAGAAGCTGCCTCCAAAGAGGACTCTCCAGGGAAGTGATGTTTTTCTGTTCTTCCCTTAAACCTTAAACTGAAGGCAATCAATGGTGGCTGTAAATCCCCCTGATGGTTACCCAGTCAGAGGAGCATCTCCATAGCAGTGTAGGCTGAGGCACCATCTAAAGCAATTTTTTCTGCAACACAGCCTCAAGACTGCTTTTCTCTAATGACTGACACATCTTCCATGGCACAAGAAACAAACAAGAGGCAAGAGGGAGGATGTGCACATATTTGCTCCACATCAGCCAGTACAATGCAAAGGGAAGGCTCTAGAACCCCTGTGGACCATTCGAAGCCCTTGCCCTATAGTTTTCATAGTTATTTCCTGTGCCCTTATACTCTCCAGCATAAATGTTGAACTACAGCTCCTGGTCCTTGTTTTCCATAAATATTGCAGTGAAAAATTAGCTGAATTTAATTACAGTTATGAAATAGCAATCATTTATCTGATGCCAGTAGCAGCTGTATTTTGTTCTATTGAAAGTAAGAAACTGTTTCAAAACTATTTCATTAAAAGCAGAAAAAAATTTTAAAAACAAAGTGAAAAGCATTCTATTTATAGAGTGGCATTATCCCAGTAAACACAAACACCTCAAAATAATAATATCCTTCTAATAGGATGCTATTGTAGTAACAGCCTCTCACAGGATCAGAAATCTAGAGAAACATTTAGCTGGATCTAAAATAGAGAGGGAACAATAAAATATATCCATTTTCTCATTTCTGCTATTTAGGCTGATGACATGTATTTTCTGTAAAGATGCCCATCTAATTACAGAATCATAGAGTTCTTTAAATGTGCATAAATTGCCCTTATTCTCACATCAGTTCCTCCTTTGCACTGCAAGAAACATGTCAGTAGATAAAAAGCAGTTTGCTTTTGGGATCCTCTGCTCATTAGCCTTTCCACTTTCCCTCCTCCTTGTGCCATGTGGGATCCATCTGGGATTAGATGTTGAAACACAGAAGTGCTGCGGGAGGTTTCCAGCCACTACCCCTGAGGACAGTGGGCAGCACACCATGTCTCAAGGGTGGCTTAGAGGAGTGGCTGCAGATGATTGTGACTGCACTTAGCACCTTTTGTTGCCGGTCTCCTGCCAGAGCTTAGGGTTCTGTACCAGTCAAATTCTCCTGTATATTACTTGTGTGCATAAAGCTGAAAAGTTATATAGCCACTGAAGGAGTTCTGATTTAGGCAGTCAAAGACACTAGAGACTGCATAGCACGTGGAAGATCAGTTACCCATTGTTAGTCATTGAATTATAATTCAGATGCCATATTTACCTTTCTAGAAGCTGACAATCTCATCTTTTACAAGCAACCCTTCTAAACTGAAGATGCAGTTGTTATGATACAATTATTACTACTTATGATAAGACTACACACCAGACTGCAGCAATTTCATAAGGCTGTGTGACATCAGTTACGAGAACCACCTGGGTAACTATGTCACAAGTGGTGGGAAACACATATTTACTGTACAGCTACACATCATCATAAATGAAAATAATAAACTCATCTCACTCATAGTACAAACATCATTAAGCACACAAACCCCCAATACTTCTTGTCCTACATTCACATGAGACAGTCTCATAGGTCCACTTGTCCATAGCCTGATGGAATGGTCCATGAGACTTGCAGAAGCATTTTAACAACTAGTTTATTTTCCTCAAAGCTGAAGTATACACAAAATGTGTCATAGCAGGATTGCAGTGCTTTATGGACATGGAATCTGGGGCATGAGGCCAGGGTAAGACACAGCTTTGCATAACTCTTAAGTTATAAAGCAGTTTACACAGATTGATTTTAACACCGGTACTTTAAACTCTCCTCCTGCCTTTCAAACCACTTCTGCTGCTTCTTAAGGCTTCTCAGGAGAAGCAGCCAAGTTGTAGCATATTTTATAAGCACTGGGATACTAAAATGTGAAGCATCAGCACTCCTCCTGTCCAAGATGAAAAAACTTCCTGTGACTCTTCACTGCAGTGACACAGAAAAACTTTGTCAGTGCCTGGCAAATAACTTGGAGCAATGTAAGCAATATAAACCCCCTTCTCCCCCTTCTACCCCACAAGCTAAAAGTTGAAGTTAAAATCATCCATTAGGAGATTATCCAATATACTTACTCTTCCAGGCCACATTCTTGCATTAATAATTTTCTGTTCCTAACCCCTGACACACTGCAGTGAGACCTTTGTACTGGTTATTTCCTCCCTATTTTGACACCTCTTAAAGACAAGTTTGAGACACAGTCCCGTCCTCCCAAAACCTGGTTTTTAGTTTCCCTATGTACTTCCTAAAGGATCCTACACACCACAGACACTTGCTCAGGGCATACATGTGTTTGGCAAGTAACAGAAAGCACATACAACAAAATGTTCACAAATTTACAGACATGCCTCTTGGCATCACAGTGCCAGGGAAGCTGCCTACATTGAGTTGCTTTTAAATAGGGAAAGGGGACAAAATATCTCTGACTTCAAAGGCAAGAAGAAAAGGATATAGGGACACATACTGACTGCTACCTCTACACTGCATCCCCTTTCTCTTTGCTACAAACAGCCCCATGCCTGCCTTCATCCCCATCATGGCACAGTCTTTATCCAAAGCCCAGGTCCAAAGTCTTCAGAGCCTGAAAAGTTTAGGCAAGTGTAATGGTGAGGGGGAGATGCTAAACAAGGACCATCCAAAAATATACCTGTCTTCTGATGCAAGTCCCACTGCCTCCTGTTTTTCTTGGATGACTCCCCATGCAAATTCCCACAAGTAAAGCCTTATTTAGCAAGATAAATAACAATTGTCATTGACAAAAAAACAAAATGGCTGATCATCTTTAAAGTAACCCCTCTGAATTCTAAAAATAGTGCCTAGGTCTTTGAGACTCTAAGTTTAAAATGTCATGTTGCATATAAACAGAGAGACAGAACAGGTCCTCAAATGAATGAGTGCTGACAGCTTAAAAAAAAATAAGGCAAAAAAATCAAGCTTTGGTTTTGGAACCCGCTGTGCATTGGAATTATTAACCTACTTTGAGCAAAGTTTGCTAACTGAGCAGCAGAGAATGCAAGCAGGGCGTGCTAAAAGGAGTTATGTATAAGTTCTTTCTCATGACCTTAGAGCTGTAGGGACTAAACACAAGGAGAAAAATGCAACTGAAAATCTGGCTGCCATCCAAAATATTAAAGCCTTTGAAAGAGCCTTGTGATGAAAATGAAGCTACTTAACATTTTGATTTTTCCTATCTGTTTGGAAAAAAAAAAAAGACTGGCTTTATTATAATTACTGGTCAACAATTAGGAAAGTTGTGTGTGTGTGTGTGTACATTTTGGCACTGGTGACTGTAAAAACCAGCTTTAGGTTGTTTGCAGGATTTCAGATACCAGTTTGTGTTTACCATGAGGTACAAAAATTATTACTTATTGAAATGTGTAATCCCTGTTAAGAGTGGTACTGCTGACATTTCCATCTCATTCTGAAGATTTTTGATATTTGCTCAGCAGAAGAAGGGGTAAAAAAGTATGGACTCTGAAACACACTGAGAATTTCTATCATGACAAAAGACAAGCAATGAATTTACAGAGGAAAACAACTTTTAAGGCAGCATTTTCCTAGCAAAGTTGCTCTCCTTTAAGGATTTTTCTTAAAACTCTGCAATAAATGCTTCAAAAAAGGCCTTTCCAACTGAGTATAAAAAAATTTATATCCCTCTTTAACACAAGTCCATAGACTTTTTACTTTCAGTTTGCCTCTTTATACTAATTATTATATGCCCTCTATTATTGGAATAGATCCCTGCAGGGGGTGCAATTAATGATGTAAGAGACACTTCCACCCAGATTTCCTTTTCCCTCCCAGAATTTCTAAGTTTTTGACATATTATACTTTAAGAAAGCTTTTAAGTCAGAATGTGTGGCATCATATTTTCCAGAGCAGGGGCCTCTACCATATCCCACATAGCAGCTGATGAAATTCAAAGGCTTCTTTCCAGATAAGCATCTAAAAGTCAGATCATTATCAAGTTCACCCAGCCCCCTTTATTTTGGAAAGCAGAGGACTGCATGTATGGATACAGATTGTATCACAAGCAGTTAATAGCTGAATCTCAGGCTGCTGATTTTAGACAGGTCAGAATTCACATAAGGAAAGACATGCTTTCTTGATATTTCTATTTCAGAATATTGAGATGTTTGTAGAACAAGAGAACACAGAATACCTCTCAGCCTTCACCAAACAACTCTGAAGCCCCTGAAATGCTTGCTTTAGGTTTGGAGCAGTAGTCAAATATAAATGCTGATTACTTTTTACTTAACCCACTCAGCTGAAAACAAACCTAAACATGCTGCACTGAAGCTTCTTCTCTGCTCAAAGCCTACTAGAAAATGACATTTCTGTTTAACGCCTATACAATTTAAAGAAGTACAGTGATGAAAAGAAACAAAACAAAACTCAGAAAGCTGTATTCATAGTTCCTCAGCACTTTAGATTTTGCTTAAAGAAGGAATGCATTAATAGCTGAGGAGGAATAGTAGGCCAGAAAAGATGGAAAGACTGAAAATTATTCTGAAGTCTGTGGGGAAAAAAATAAGTATTACAAACTATGACATTGCCTATACAGTGGCTGAAATAAATGAAAAGGGACCTGTGTGAATCCATGCACAAAACATTAAAGCAGTGCAGACACTAAGATCTGCATCACATTCCCAACTGCCCCCACTTGCCTATGCATTAGCATGTACACTTATATAGTGCTATCACACAAAGTCCTTGGTAGGACTTTAATGAGAGTGAAACTTTAAGTGAGAGTGGTACTTTTCTTTCTCTCCCTGTCCTCCCCCACACACCTATGGGTTTTAAATCTCAAATACCTTTGGGCTTCTTTGGGAACTAAACAAACAGCACATGGGTTATGGGCTGCCTCTGCTCTACAGTATATAGTGCATAACATTTGATGGTGACTCCAGCTGGTCTAATCCCAGCAGAATCTATCAGATTTTCCAGTACTCCTTAAGAACATTTCCGATAGGATCACTGAGAGGTAAATGACCTAAGCACAACAGACATAGAATATGCTTCATGCTGTTTGAGTCACTCAAATTATCAACTCAAAAGTCTGTCCCTCATTTAGTGCTACCTCCTCCACAGCCTCTGTTGATGCTACTTTTTTAATAAAAGTTACCTTGAGCTTCCAGACATTCCCAGATTTCTTCTGCATGAATAATTAACTCTTATTTTCCTCTTTATGAAGTGACAGAGATATGAGGAGTGTTTTCAGATCATCTGCTGCAAAGATGCTTTATTGGAGAGCAGTTTGCATATTGCTTTACAAAAGAATCTGTAAAAATTCCCTTATGCATTCATTGCAATGATTAGATGCTTGACAGTGTGAGAGGAATGCTTCTTAGAGAGAAAGAAAAAATCCTAACGAATGTTGAATGGGCAATAATGTGGTAAATTTAGCAAAAAAACCCAGACCACCAGTATAAAAAATCAATCCATAATGGGGATTGCAAAATAATTTCTCAAATAATATGGGGAATTAATCATAATTTTTCCTGGGAACTAAGTTTAATTCCACTTTAAGTTTTTATCTTTAATTGATACTTCAGGGGTAAATGCTGCTGTGACTCTTGGGAGAGCACTGTAAGCAGCAAAAGCATATCTGAACAGAAATTTCAAACACCTGAGGGGTCCTTTTTTTCCTTTCTTCAAAATGGACTTCTCTTTCAAATGTGGAGGTCTTTCAGGGAAAAAAAAAAAAAAAAAAAGAGGAATTTAATTTGCAGGGATTTTTTTTAGATAACATCTAACAAAAAAGATTTAAAGTGAGAGGAGGTTTTTACAATGCTTACGGGAAAACTCTTTCAAACACAACTGAATAGGAAGAGAACAAACAGGGTGGCAGGAAGAGATAAGGACAAAAGCTCCAATTCTGTTAATTTTTTGTGCTAGGATGTAATTATTCTCCTGTACATGGGAAGAACAATGGGACACAGAGAACCTATACAGATAAATCCTGCAACTTACCTTTGTGCTTAGAGAGGACGTTATAATGAGACTTACTCAGCAACAAATAACACCAGGATAGGCTGCTAGGGGAAAGCATTTGCAGGAGTGCAGCTGGGTGAGATGTTGTGCAAAGCTGAGGGATGCAAGACACTGAGAACAGGCACTGGCGCAGTGCTGGGAAAGGAAATGTCATTGAAGCAGAAGGGCATCCGATTCCCCAGTACTTAAAAGTTGTGCAGCAGATGAGGCTTTTCTCCCTACATACAATTATTGCTAAAGTGCCCAGGTTTTCTTGAAAAGCTAGAAGGGCTCTATTCAAATATGCTTAGAAACAGCTCCACTGCCAAACATTTATTAATTAACTACCACAAAAAAAGAAATAATAATAATTAAAATCAATCATCAGAAATCAACCCCCAAAAATGCTTCTGCCAGCAAAAGCAAAATAGCCTCCTGCCTGGATAGCTCGATACACTTTCCTCTAATCCAGTGTGGACTAGAGGCTTTAAGATAAATTAAGTCAAGGTATAGAACCATCCAAATCCCCAAGTTTACAGAGACCAAAAGATGGGAAGAAAGGGGGTGATCAGGCCCCAAAGTATTCTCCTAGTTCCTCTCCAGTATTCCCCAAGATGGTTTCAGCTTTTATATATGTTTATTACTCTAGGGACAAACCAGAAACTGTCCCCAGCTGGAATTTCCCTAAAGAGTGTTCAGGGCTTTCAGTCAAGATCAGAAGATCAAGATCAACAGGAGGTATGCTGTGACACAGATACACTCCTCAGAGTTCAGGGGCCAAGGATGGAGGTGGACTCTGAGATCCAGCTTTCCCCTTAGAGCTCCCACATGATTTCTAACTGATATTTTAAAAGAATACCATTCTAGCTCTGCCAAGAAATGATTCAAATTCAAATCACACAACATTGGGTTCACCCATCAAGAGTATACAGATCTATTAATTTTTCCCTCCTTGGCCTTGAAAATGACTCTGTTCAGCCTACTTAAAATATCTTGTTCATGCCAAGCTATGCTCAGAGGCTTCATGCAAGATCAAGATTGGAGCCAACCGTTTTTCTCTAAGTAGCACTCTACCAGAGTTTCAAATCACTTCAAAATGATATATTCCTGGCTGCCTTCCAGGGCCCAGAGCAGCCAGAGCCCACAATGTGGATCAGCAGAGCATTCATCTGGATCAGACTACTTGTGACCAGTAACAGAATAGAGGCAATGGGGACAAACTAGCACATGTGAAACTCCTGAACACGAAAGAAACCCCACTTATTTACTATGAGGGTGGTCAAACACTGAAATAAGTTGAACAGAGAGGTTGTGTAGTCTCCAGCTGTGGAGATACTAAAAACCTGATGACATGTACTTGGCAAGCAATTCTAGGTGGCCGTGCTTGAGCATTGGGGTTGGACTAGACAATCTCCCTAGATCCCTGCCAACCTCAACCATTCTGTATTCCTGTGTTGCTGCTGTGCTTGCTGAGAATGGACTATGCAGGGGACTGTAATCATTACTCTTGAGCTGCTTCAAACTACATGCCATGTTTTTTCACATGCATTTCAATCCTTCCTGCAGAGCTATGAGGTGAAGATCCAAAAAAGGGTATGTAGGGAGACACAAGACATGGATTTCCTTCCCCATACCCTTCCTCAGGGCTTGAGGAAAGACAGAACTGTAGTGCTGTCTTGTTCCCTCTCATTTCACGCACTGAAAGGGATTTGAAGAATTGAAGGGATACTGTTAATGAGGGAATCAAGGGAGTTACTTTAAATCTTTATAATCTTTATTTAATGATTTAACTTCAGAGCAAAGGAATATAGGATAGTTTGGAAAGGTAAGTTGTGGCTCCAGAAGACACAGAAAAAAATGAAAATGTGCTGCAGGTATCAAAACCCCTGGAATTAATTAGACCAATGAAGAGATGGTACAAAGCAGTTTGAATTCACTGAAATTAAACTGGAGATTAAAAAAAAAGAATACACAACCAAAATTTTCTGATCAAAGTTTTATTGAATTTAACATATTCTCAGTCATTGAATCTTGGGAGGGAGGAAGAGAGCCAACTGTATTGACAAAAAAACAGTTCAATTAGAAATAGACAAAAATTACCATCTCAAGCTGTATGAAACATTTTGCATGTGATGTGAATCCTGGCTCAGACATTTGTTTAAAATACCATTCTAAACAGAAAAAAGGTGATCTGGTTTCTTTCTAGTTTAACATTTACTGCTAAGGTTCATTATTTTGTAGTCTTTCCAGTTAAACGAAAACCTACATAGAAGAGATTGTGGAGGTAAGAAGGATAGGTTATTGCAAACATTTCTGGGGTAAAGACTGTAGCAGGAATTGTAACTCCGTTTGATTTACTCTGTTCAAGATCAGAACCAATACTCAAAAAAAAATGCCACCATGGTAACTTTTAAATGCATCAGAAGAAATACTTCTTCTCCTTTCCTAAACATCACACTGGGTTCCTTTGCACCATTTAATGTTACCTGAGAAGACAGCAGAAGATAGAGGCATATTATTTTCAGATATTTATATGTATATGTTAAGCTTTCAAGAAGTTGTTTTGAATTCTTATAAAGCAGATAGAGTTTATTTTTTAATATTATTGCTTCAATAACATTGTTCTAATGCTACAAAAATGATATTTTTTTTTAAGTTTCTAATAGGTGTTACCAGCAGGAATAAATAGAAAATGACCTTTAGAAGTTGAAAGTTATTTGTCAAGTTCTAGTCTCAGCAAACCAGCAGTGTTTAAGCAAAGGATCCAAAATGTAATCTAGTTTTAGCAAGAGAATTAGATCAGGCTGCATGTTCAGAAACATAGCAGCTTACTAGGTGTGTAGAAATTGCAGGCTCACAGGCACACTCCTCTGTAGTCAGAGGAAGGGTAAGGTAGAGCTAGAGTACCTGAGCTATCACAAGATTACTGCCATGTTCTTACTGTATATGCAACAGGCAATTTCCATCAGCTTTGTACACCAGACAAATCCATCCAGGCACACAAAACTAAGAAAAAAATATCTACATGACCTTCATAATTACAGAGCACTGCCCTCTAAACCAGAGGAGTGGGATTAGGTGCATAGCGAGAGATCATTTCCAATACTCTGATAACCCATACAGCCACATTCCCTCGCACATCCAGAGAAATCCTTTCCAAAGAAATGCACCATAACAGAAGCTTCCTTTAGTAAAACAAAAATTGCAGGGGAAAGGAGGGGAGCAATCTAAAACCTTGTTTTATCACTTTTAGTGTTCACATCAGGCTAACAACAACCCGTGATTTCTAGATTCATCATAAACCACAACATATACACCTGTACTCATGGTAACAGCTGAAGAGATAGGTACAATTAGTATTTATTTTACATACCCTAACAATACTAGATAATGGCTGGCTGTTCAACAGTCACATTACACAGATCTGTTAGCATGTATGTGTCAAAATCACCAATATAAAATAAAAGATTCCTTTGTTTAGATAGACCAGTGTGAAAGTAGACAGATAAGATGAGCCCAAATAACAGGCTATCATTTCCGTGAAGGAGAGAGCATGAAAAAGTCTATCATCCTGTTAATAAGTCTATACAATAAACAACAAAAATGCTGAAAAATGAAATGATCCTGGTAAATTCATAACTTGAAACTGTTTGAAATAGCACAGTTGGGTTTTTATTTTTACTACAAAGCTAGAAAAGGGGGGGGAGGTTAGTTTTTTTTTTTTTATCTTGCCTGCCCTCCCCCTTCCCTTCCCCCTCAAAAAAAAAAAAAAAGGAACACTCAACAGTAGGAAGGCAGAAAACGGCTAAGCAGTCACACCCCACTGCAAAGCATTTATTGATCATCCCCCTGAACACACACTATGTTTGATTTTGCCCATGCTGGGTTGTACACTGATATTCACTGCTCTGTACAAGTTTCTGAAATGGCTGCAGGGATGTATGGGCTGGATTAATAGTCACCAGGCAGTCAGTATTTCTGCTGTTTTCAGCCACAGTGGCCCAGTCCCTCAGAGACGAAAGAGTCTCCACAACTAACACAGTTCAACACGAACTCCAATGGCAAAGCTCCCACTACATTTCCCAGCCCTGTCCAGCTCACCTACACAGCATCAACATCACAGCTGTATTTGTTGTCTCTGTGGCACAGTTTTTTTGAATTTTAGCAACAAATCATATGCTGCTCTAGGTATGATTATTAGTGGATGAATAAATTGGGAACATTTGATTATGTCATTAGTCCCTTTGTTTATATGTTGATGTAGGGAAAGAATCAAGGCACTTATTGCTCTACAAGTATCACTAAATCATAAGTTACTGATATATAAAGTTTAAATTGCTCTTTTCAAAGGATGTTTGTTTCAAGTTTTTGTACACCAATGACTGACTATGAGAGGGAGACTTACAGCGAAAAAAAGTGTTAGCAATCCACTGGGATCATGAAAAATGAGAAATTACTATGTGGTTGTGAGAAATTAGCTGACTTTTTCAACTCCTTCAAGGTATGTAAGATCCTATTTCTGCACCATGGAAGTAGAGCTCAATTACATTCACTTAAGTACAACAACTATTAAGTTTTCTATACAGAATTCCTCATTCTTTTTCAGGGTGTTAATGAACACACATTCCCCTCTGAATAGATCTTCTTACCTAAAATACTTTTCACAGTATTGACCAAAATAAGCTACAAGTTATTGCACTACTTACTAGTCTTGAGCAATCCAGATTTCTTTCTGAATCTAAACCCAGTTTTCCTTCATACATTACATGGAAGAAAATATTCCACAAAGTAATGTACCATAGAAGTAGATTTAAAGTCAGCAGTACTGCTCATGGAAGTGACATCAGAGGTTCTTAGGATCTGAACACAGGACAGCAGAGGAATTTCACAAAGCAGAATCTACCATGCTTTGCAAAGCTGTGGTTTTTGTAGCTTTCCAAGACTTACACAAGATCACAGAATACTTTCGGTTAGAAGGGACCTTTAAAGTCATCTAGTCCACCTGACTGTGCAATGAGCTGGGTATCCTCAACTAGATGAGCTTGCTCAGAAGCACATCCAGCCTTATCTTGAATGTTTGTAGGGATGGGGTATTTACCACTTCTCTGGACAACTTGTTACAGTGCCTCACCACTCTCTTGTACAAACTTTCTTCCTCACATCCAGCCTGAATTCCCCTCTTTTAGTTTAAAGCCATTATCCCTTGTCCTATTTCAAGAGGCCCTACTAAAAACTCTGTCCCCACCTTTCTTATAAGCCTACTTTAAGTACTGAAAAGCACAACCAGGTCTCTCCAGATCCTTCTCTTCTTCAGGCTAAACAAGCCCAACTCTCTCAGCCTTTCCTCATAGGAGAGGTGTTCCATCCCTCTGATCATTCCTGTGGCCCTCCTCTAGACCTGATCCAACAACTCCATGTCTTTCCTGTGCTGCTGAATGCAGTACTTCAGGTGGACTCATGAGACTGGAGAAGAGAGACAGAATCACTTCCAATCAAGACCTGCTCATCATATTTCTTTTGATGCAGCCCAGAACACAGTTATCTTCCTTGGTTGTGAGTGACATTGCTGGGTCATGTCCAGCTTCTTATCCTCCAGTACCTCCAAGTCCTTCCACACAGAGCTGCTCTCAAAGCAGAGATGTGACCTCCCTATTGAAAATCCTGAAATACTCAATCCCTCTAAAATCTGAAATAGGACTGAAACTTTCAAAGCATTTTCAGTTCCACTTTTGGAGTGGGTTTCAAGCCTTCTTGTAGTCAGTTGCATTGACAGAGTACAGGTCAGAATCTGCTGCATCAGGATGTCAAAGGTTACTACGCCCTGGCAGCAGAGAAATTCTGTAATTGAAATGGTCAAGCAAGCACAATCAAAAGACCAGAAATATCCACATTTTGCTGAATAAATTCATTGTGATGAGGTTTCTAAAGTAAACAGCAAATTCATTTATAATTGAGATGCTTGAAATGCAGCAAGAAAACCTTACACTGGAGGTAGTACTTAATGGAAAAACCATGTAGTAGTAGAAAGATCTTACAGGCTGGTCTTTGATAAGAAACTGTCAGAATCCTACAATTACAATTCCTTTTCTATATATATATATATATAATTTCCCCCCCCCCCCCCAACAGAAAAGGTTGGAAAAATGCAGTTTCTTAGCACTTTTTTCAAGTGAGGTCCATTGTACCAACAGGAAACTAAGTTTCCCTGTGAAGTGGCAGGGTCAGCTCTTTTCTCTACTCATACAGCAAGCATGAGTAGCAGCAAGTGTCAGTGTCGGAGCTCTCACTGCGCCTGATTCATGCAGTAACGAATGTGGTGTGTCAGTTTTGGGGACTGCACAGTTGACAACCCTGCCTGCAGCTCTGGCTGCTCTGCAAAGCACAGCGAAGGTCGCAGTCAACGACTTCCTGATTTCAGGTCACTGCTGTGCAGAAAGCCTCCCTCCAGCAGTATATGCATTTCACACCTAGCTGCTCCTTTTGTCAAGCTGTCATACTTAATTAAAATGCTGACAGGCTTTAAGGATCTCCACAATGTGCAAAAAATACATAAGATCAACACTCCACACTTCTACCAGTGATTATTCTTTTTGTACAGTTATTTAATTTGCTTCCTCTAGTTATTAATGGTTTGAAATATTTTTTTCCTTTCTCTGTTCTCCATGAAAGACATAGTAAGAACCACCTTCATGCCCGTGTCCTCATCCAGAACTTTCTCCATCCAAAGAAACTCTCCCCCTGTGCTAACTCTTTGGTTTCTGCAGAGCACGTGCTTGGGATGACAAGAGAAGAGCTCTTACTGTGCTCTTTATCTCCAGCGCTGTGATCAGAGCAGGTTTTCTGCTTTTTTATTTAACCAGCAAGTACATCACTTGGTGTTAAATCCATAGGAGGTTAAGGCATCTAAGTGCTTATGAGATATTCAAAAGTCTTACCCTTCTTCTGTAGTATTAATTTAAGTGCTTGGTTTCCTGAAGTTGTTCATGGAGACGTACCACAAGGTGCAAGTTCCCCACTGTGTGTACTCACAGCCAAAAACTTTCTCAGCTCTTTCCTCCAGGCACCTGGAAACTTCAAACACTACACAGGAAATTCTTTTTTTTTCTTTTTTCTTTTTTTTTTTTTTTTTTTTTTTTTAAGACACAAATAAGATTCTATCATCACTGCAAATAACTTAAGAGAGCTAGAACTTCCCTCTGCTTTCAAGGAGGTCCATGAGATATTCATCTTTATCAGCACAGGGCTATCACCACTACAATTTTATGTATGTCTCCTCCCTGTATTAACCTGGTCTGGTACTTCGTTTTTACCGTTCATGCATAACTACTGTGTCTAATGACACCTTGTGGTAGTGGGTCCCAGTTGCATCAGAGGATTCACCTAAATAATTACTATTGCTATGCACATCTGACAACCTAGACAGAGAGACGAGACAGGCTGAGAGAAGGAAAGCACAAATCCCCAACATACCCAGCACAACACAAGAAACCAGACACAGCATCTGAAAGGGGCCTGATCCTCATGAGCTCCAGTAACTAACAGACTATCTACCTCTCCGATTTCTGCATCTTCTCACCCATGTACAAACTTGTTGAAGATTACCTTAGTCAAGCTGTGAGCTTGGCTATTCACCAAGGTAAATTTACACAGGAAAAATGCATCTCCAAAAACATATGACAAAAGCACCCTAAACTGAGGACAGTTCAGGCAGAAAATACTGATGAAAGAGGAAATTCACTCTCAGCATCCTTCTCCATGAGTAACTCAGTAGGAAAGCATTCATTAAACTGTGTCTGTACTTACAGAAGCATAAATGGTTAATAAAAAAACACATTTAGTCCAAACCAGGAGAGCACTTCTAAAGTGCAGACACAAGCTCCTGCATTAGCAATGCATTGCACCAAGCGGTGACGCATTTGAGGTGCCATGTCCTAGGAGCCACAGCAGAGCAGTTGTGTCCCAGGAACTACTGATCCATGGCATGAAAAGGGTCTGCCTCCACAGCCAAGGGGCTCATCACAGACCCATGCTGAACAATACCTCCAGCCTCTTCTATATATTTTGGAGAGCTCTCCAGAGCATGACAGTACTGAGGCTGCAGGGTTAGATGGGATGGGGCAGGTTAGGTTGGCCCCCTTCTCCAAATTAATCACCCTCTACTCCAGTGACTCAGATGAATAGCACCTGCAGGCATCCAAATCAGAGCCCTCACTCCTCTGCCTCATTTAGAATCAGTTGCCAAGTGTCTCTAAAGCTGCTCAAGAGAAACACTTAAAAATGACCAGTATCTTCAAAAATATTGCCTTTCAGCAATTCATTTTCATAAAAAATTCTCATGGGAAGTGAATTAGTAGAAAATGGATTTTGCTTTTCAAAGGTAATGATTCATATCATGATTATCTGTGCATTCGTCTAGTCACAGCAGAAGAACAATGTCATATTACACATCTGACCAAACACATCTAATCAGTGTAGATTGATTAAAAATTGAGATACTCACAGAGAGGTTTTGTTGGGGTTTCTTCTTTTTTTTTTTCTCTCCCCAAATACATCTATATAGTTATGTAAAATACAAGACACTGATTTGATAAAGAAAATTATGATTTTCTATTTAAGTCTAAAGTAGAAAATCTTTATAAATTACTCATTTTGATTTAAATATTCAGCTGAAATAGTTATTTATTCTATAAATACATCCCATATAAACACACTTATATAGTCTGAGAAAGTAAAAGTAGTTCTATCTAAAACACAGGAAAATATACTTCAGAAATATTTTATATATTAATTTAGAATATAAAACATTACTTGGGAACATTAAAAGTGAACAGAAATTCTTCTATACACATGAAGATTGTTTAAAGCTTCCAGACGCTGATTACTGATTTTTAAGGCCATGTTTTTAATGAAGCTGAATGTGCAAAACTTTGCACAAGGATATTCATATTCATGAAAGAAGCTAACAGGAGGTCATTACTAAGGTCCTGCCTGGGACCTCAATGAATACACTTTAAAATGTGAATAAAGATAAAGGAGACAAAGCAATGAGCTTTAGACCATTATGCTTTGAAATACCTTCCAGTCTGATATTTTTCAGAAGGCTTTTGCCTGCATCCAGCTGACTCCTGAGTAGGTTACTGAGTGTTCCCAAGACCCACATGCACTGAGAGACATAAGGACATAGTGGCACCTCACCCAGCAGTAGGCCTGCTTCAAGTTGGCTGAGAAAATACACCCAAAGTTAGACTAGTCCCTTGTAACCCCTGTTCAGAACAAACAGAATGCGTTTCTTTCCTAAACCACTAGATTTAAGCCATTTGTCTCTGCAAAGGTCCAAATCCAGCTCTTGCTAATGGCTCAAATTAATTGTGTCATTGCTAAAGTTCTACATATGTTAGAAATTATGAAAAATGAAGCTGCCAAGCCCTCTGGTGACTTGTCAAGATCCAGAATGCTTGGTGCGTGGGCACCGATATGGGCAGGTTTTCCACACACTATCTGGGCACCTCTCTCCACAGCTACTCAGTGGAGGTAGTTCATTCACAAAGGTTGCTTCAGGTTGGGGACTTCCAGACCAAGGTCCCAGCACTTAGGCAGGAGGCTTAGCGAACAGCTTTTGCATTTCCTAGGAAGCTCATTATTTTCCAGGCCTCCTGTTTTAGACAGCTGCAAAGCTGGTGCCTGTTCTCTGCCTATTGAAGCTGGAATGTTTGGCTGCTCCTACAGCCAGATGCAGAACCCAGAGTGGAGGGGCCTAGTGCTGTCTGCTGGACTTGTCACTTCTGTTCCCTTATCCCAGGAGTCATCAGGTAATGAAAAGCAGGTTGCTCTCAGTTTTCCCAAATTTCTGGCTGCCATTACAGGACTGCCTGATGAGGTGCCAGCATTGCTGTGAGAGTCAGCTGGCAAGTAGCATGATCTGTAATGGCCAATTCTGCCTCTGCTCCCAGGAAATCCACATCATCCTCATTGCAGCCACCAGCTGGGCTGCAATCCTTTGAAGCAGAAATCCTCAATCCTTCCTTGTTGCAAGCAGAAATCTTGGGCAATTTCCTCAACTTGGACTGCTCATAGGAATATTGTTCCAGAAAAAGCCTATGGGCCTCAGAGTCATCATGTTGGTCAGTATCACTGGCTGCAGCCAGCTGGCCAAGAAGAATAAAAAAAAAAAAAAAGAAAGAAAATAAAAAAAACTCAAGATTTTTTGAGGGGGAGGAGAGAAACCTCAAAGTTATTTTATACACTGTCAGAAATTTGATTTCTGAATGACTTAGTTGTTTCCATTGGGTTTGTTTTCTTGGTTATATTATTATTATCATTATTGAAGAATGTAAAATTGCTAAGGACCTCATAATACACAGGACTAAATTTTGGCAAGATCCTGGCATATGTTCTGAAGTATGGTCACCTAAAAAAGACACATCGAAAAAAGAGCTACTTTCATGCCTGTGCTTTTCTTTTCCTACTTTCCCTCCCACATACTGAGGTTGATTATTCTCAGAATGATTCAAAGTTGTCAAGAATCACAGTGACTTGACAGAACAAACTGGAAGTCATTCCTACCTAGCACGTGTCAGCTTATTGTCAGATATCTGCTTTTCAGATACGCACATGTATGCACGTTGCTCTCATTTCACTGTCTAGCTTTGCCTCTTTATCAGTACATCTCAGAACAAGCTTCTTTCCCCTTCTCTCCCACACTGCAGTTCCTTCGTAAATCTCTCATAGTACAATGAAGTGTCACAGTGTTTATCCAGATCTAGTAACTCAGGAATGCATCACAGCATGCAGAATGGGCTCTTTTCTCATGTTTATTAATCTGCTTGAAATACATAGTGAGAACACATTGATACTGCAAAGGTTAATGACTAACTGATTCATAGAAAAAGAGATCCAGCATCTACAGTCAAATGATTCTTAGTAATTATTGTAATAAAGACTGCAGATGAGCTTTCAAGCTGCATCATTATGTGCAGCCACTCTCTTCAGCACACCTCAGCAGGAGGGCCATCATTCCAGCTCCTTAGGGAGGAGAAGCAGGTGCTGGAGAGAGCAAAGATGTCTCAGCACATACCTAATTGTCACCAGCCTAAGCAATCGTATCTCCTGCACTATGGGGCAGTGGAAAGCCCACTGCTCTCCCCAGTAGCCTTCTGATGAAGAAATTGGTACTTGTACCTTCCAAACTGCAAGAGATAATGCTGAGGACAAATGTACACTTTTTTCTTTGAGTTTGATAATAGAGATATATGGTGAGGTGAAGAAGAGCTGGATCCACAGAAGCAAAAATCACTCTTCAAAGCAGATTTGTATCATTAAGAAGCGTGTGAAAATTAACAGCTCTCACTGTCACTGTTCAGATAATAATGCTGTCCCTTTCAGTAAGTGAATACTCTAGCTATGTAGTTTGTGTCAAAAGGATGTAATTAGGTGAAGAGATGATTTTCAGCCTGGATGTAATTAGGTGAAGAGATGATTTGCATCCTGCAACTTCAAACCCAATGGAAGACAACATTATAAAAGTTCCCACCAGCAAATGACTGATACCAGTTGACATGTGTGTGAACATGGCAAATGTAGGTGAAAGAAGCAGAAGCAGCTTTGCATTTGATGGGTTAAAGTCAACAGGAGCCTACATTCACCAGGGGGAACTTTATTGCAGAATGACAGTGCCTGAAAGAAGAGCTTTTGGTGGCCCTGGCTTTCCTCTGCAGAAACGCTCACTGAGTCACTGCTTCTACCACAGACCGTGAAAAGCACCTGAACTCTTTCCGTCTCAAAAATCATTACCTTATTTTAGCTGAAATCCCAGCTCTGAGTCAGAGAGAGATGGATTCAAAACACCTTTACAAACTCCAGGAGTCCTTTCAGCACTGGACTATTAAGTAAAAAGAGAGCAGCTCAGGGCTGCCTTGTATGAAGAAATCATGTTCTGCTGGCCTGCCCCAGAAAGTGACAAGTTCACTGCTAAGAGGGCTTCACCAATGCATATAACCATGTAGCTCAATATTCAGGTCATTATGCATGTAATGAAAATCAGAAATTGAGTCACTTGCTTTTCCACCAGCAAACTTTAAGTGCCTTTAGATCTGACCTGTTTCCAAAGTTAGACAGGAAAACATCACCCTGCCAGCAAGGATGCACTAGTCTCATGAAAGATGGTTCATTACAACAGCAAGTGATAACAACTTTATGACAGGGTAGGAAAACCCCAACAAACATTGATTTCTCTTTGTCCCCCTGAAAATACTGTGTTTTGCTGAGGGGTGTTTTCAGGTTTCCCTGTCAACCTACAGACTTACCTGACAGAAGCAGTGGGGATACACAGCTCCAGTGCAGCTCCTATTTTGACGAAAGCTACATGTCCATTTTAGACAAAGTGTGAGATAGTTCATTTAGTTTGCCTTACTAGTTCAACATCAGTTACCCTGGAGTCACTTTATATAATTATTTTCCATCTTTTTTGCAAGTTATACATTTCCATAACAGCATAACTCTTTATATGCAGACTGCATAGAAAATAGTATCAATTTTTGCATAGTATATGTGGAATATTATTGTGACCTTCATTTACATTAAGTCAGATGCACTATTCTCCTTTTAAACAGAATTTCTCTCATTATTTTTATTTGGAAGAGATATCAGGCACACCTTGCCCTACTTAAAGCCCGAGAGGAAAGAGTGAAGCTGTGACCAAAAAAAATAGGCCTTAATCCTATTTTAGGCTTTAAATACAGACATCCTCTCTGCCTCTGAACACATGATGAGTATTCCCTCATCCCATGAGTTCTTCAGTGAGCCAATCTGGATGCACTGAGTGAGCAAGATCTGCTACTTGTTTCAAGGACAGAAAAGAGAATGAGATTTGGACTCCATTTAACCTGCATCCACACACAGTGCTAAAAGAAAATTTGAGCTGTGGCTGAAAGGGAATAATTAGCAATAATTAATTTCTGCTGCAGATCGTTAGCAATTTATAACTCCTATGAGCAAATGAAAAGAAAACTATGGTTCATCAAACTCCTAAAATTAGCCCTAATAGTCTCTAACATGGAGAATGGGAGTTCTTTCAAAAGAGCTGGAAAGCAGTACAAGAAACCTCCTGTAAATCAGCTGCTGGTTGTCTGCAGTCCAGCAAATGGAAAAAGCTATATTTGAATTTCAGCTCTGTGGAGGACATTCATGTCACTAGTTCACCAGCACCAGCAGGTTAGCTATGAAGACTCTGTAGACTTCAGGTACTCAGTTTTCAGTAACTGTGATTTTTAACACCTCTGATTGCCTTGCTGGTGGTTCCCTTATTTTCTCATTAGCAATTTCTCAAAGCTAGGTACCAACTCATTACTAGGACAGATGATGCTAATGCCCTCCAGATTCAGAGCTTTATTTGGAAAAAGCTGGCCAAAACATGTGTTACTGTTTGTCAGGTCTGTAATGTACATGACCTCAGCTGGTTTTTATCTGGTATTAGGGACTTGGGTGATTTCTCTCAAACCTCACAAATGTGAAATTGACTAGCATAATTTATTTCCCTGCAAATTCCTAACTTCTCTTAACAGAGACCTCAAGGGTAATAATAATATATTTTCTTCATATGCTATTTGGAGAAGACCCTGAAGTAAAAAGATAACTACTATATATGAGTGAAATAGGTTCCATAAATTGAAATTAAATGTTGCCAGAGTGCCAGACACTACAACAGAAGACCTTAGTGCGTCTCTTATTTTGCAGTCATAGTCTCTTCAATTAGGAATTTGTTAACTGAATCTTAGAGCAGGTCTTTATCAGCTTTGCCCTCCCAACAAAATAAGAGTGTCCGCATTTCAAATTGTTTTAAGAAAATTTTTGGAACTAGAAGCTTGTTTGCCTCTTCCCACAGAAACACGCACATCTCCACCTGAGTCATACCTATTTTGTGTATTACTCATGCAGATTTCAGAAGCTATTACTGAGGATCTATTAAAATGGAAAGATAAAGTTTAATCAGTTCAGCGATAAAAAAAAGCACTGATTTGTGGTATAAAACCAGACTGAGATCCAGGGTTTCCAAAGCACAGGCTGCCCCCATTCTTCTTTGCAGATAATGTTCTGATTAGACTGAAACTTAGGGCTTTTGAGATTTCCTGTGACTACTGAAAGTAGGTAGGGAAAATATTGTCTTTGACTGAAACCTCTCATATACCTGGAGTTTCCCATTCCCATCCTGCACAGCTTTCTAGAGTGAGTCATGGCCCAAGCAATCAGGGGAAGTGAAGAGCATCCCATCACACCCCAAGCATGCCACAGCCCAAAGTCTGCTGGAAACAGCAGAGCCCTGCAGCAAGCATCTGCCTGGGTAACCTTTCACCCACCAGGTGGGGTGAAACAATCAGCTCACAGACTTGCCTGCTCCCTGGTTCCCCTGAAGCAGGACTTCAGTCCCTCATCAAGGCAGCAGGCTGAACTAAAGCCAGGACAAAACAAAAATTATCTCCAATGCATGTAATGATAATTAGCAATAATGACAGCAGCATGTGAAAACAAAGGTTCTAACATCACCAGCTAATATTGTTGCAAATGCTTTTTAGGTAATGTTATGTACTATGCATATAGAGTTTGAAATACTGCTAAATTTAGCAACATAATCTATTTCTGCAGGGCTCAGGCTTTAGCTTCAGGTAGCACATATTCATTAACACTGATCTCCACTCAGGAAATATAACTTGAACTTTAATAATTGTAAAATGGCAAAAAGCACATTTTAGATGTTAGACTTCCACATTAAAACACTGTAATCTCTTTAAAATCAGTTACTGCACTGTTTCATTATTAATTATACACATTTGCATATACTCAATACTAATACCTATGCACACTGTTGGCATAACTGACTGTTTATGGACATGGTCTGAAATCTATGACATTTTTGGCCAAATTCCCAGTCTCCAGTTTGAAATTCTTTTGAGACCCCCAGGAAAAACTCTTCAACTTATTTCAGGTTTCCTATCTGAAACAAGAATGAGAAAATGACGAGATGATAATGCCTCCTTAGACATTCTTTGTCTTACAGATTTACATGTAATAATAGTAACCTCTGTGAGAATTAAGCATTTTTTACAGTATAAACTTTTGTAGGACTAGCTGCTTTGGGGGCCCAGGCATAATATTGTGATGTAAATGATATTTAATTTATATTTAACTGCACTATAAATGCACCCAGAACAGCAGTCAATGGGAGATCATGCTCTGAATCCTCAAATCAGATGTGGATCAGCTAATGTAAGTAGAAATATATCTATTTCCCAATATAGAAAAAGAAAACAAAACTGTATTGCCTCTGGCTATGATCAGCCAATCCGCTGACCTGCACTGCCAGAAAATAAAGCTTTCTGTCTAAACCTTTCTTATGAGGTAGTAGTAACAGTTTGTGTAGGACAGAGCACCCTAGCTCTCTGGAGTACCTAATGGATTCCCAGCCACCAGCACCAGCAGCTGTGTTTCCAGCTCTCCCCCTTTCTCTGCTGCAAATGCACCTGAAACTGCCTGCACCACCTGAATCCACACTTAGACACAGCTTTTTAAACTTAAGTTTCACTAGAATTTCCCTTTAAAGTCCAGTTCTTTGGCAAGAGCAGTAATGACCTGCCTGCTGTTTCAGCCTTGCCTGGCAAAGCTCACTCCAGTTTGGAAACCTTTTATTCCCTTCTCCTTTTTCCCAGCATTCCAGACAGGGGTCTTAACATTTCTTCTCCTGAAGGTAGCACAAGCAGCCTCAGCAATACCATGGCAGTGC
The DNA here is from genome assembly GCA_032466535.1 of Forpus xanthops. Lineage (NCBI taxonomy): Eukaryota > Metazoa > Chordata > Aves > Psittaciformes > Psittacidae > Forpus > Forpus xanthops. The sequence continues at coordinate 7,892 of JASSUY010015952.1, read as the reverse complement.
CTGAGGATTTTCCACAAGCTGTGAGAACACACTGCCACATCTGTCATTGTGCCTAAAAGCCCTTCAGAGCCCACCCCATGCATTCAGTGGCAGAACTGCTTTATTGCATTTTTTTTTTTTTCTCCTCTCTCCATGGGAAATAAAAGAATGAATACTTCGTTAGAAAGACAAAGGCTCCCGGGTACCCCCAATCAGCTCAAGGTCATCATCATGACTTCATTTCACAAATGAAGGTTTGAGAAGGGCTTTACCCATGCTCACTACAATTTCGCTGATGGCTAAAATGACCAATGCAGGATAAACAAGTCTAGTCGCAAAGAGCACAGCGAAAGATCTCCTTAGGTGGTATAGGCAAGGCACTGTTATTTCTATATTGTCTTTTCTCCTTGAGACTGAGTCTGCATGTGTTCTCAAGAGACAGCAGTGTTATGTATGATGTGTCTCCAAATCTGCCGATTGGAGAACAGGGTGGACCACTGATGGAAGTCAGTATGGCCAAGGCTAAGATATTGTTTCAGGGAGTCCTTGTATCTCCTCTTTGGGGCACTTCTCTTGCGGCAGCAGGTGGCAAGTTCACTGTAGACCACAGACTTAGGGAGACGATGATCCTCCAGCCTTGAGACGTGCCCTGCCCAGGGCAGCTGCATTTTCAGCAGCATGGCCTCAATATTGGTGACCTCTGCCTGTTCAAGGACATTAACATTAGACACGTAGTCAGTCCAGTGGATGTTTAGGATTGTATGGAGGCAGCGCTGATGAAAGCTTTTGAGGAGTCACAGGTGACGGCAATAGATGACCCATGATTCAGACCCATATAGAAGTGTAGACAGTACAATGGCTCTATAGACACTAATCTTTGTACTTTTCTTCAGGTGTTTATTACACCAGATTCTTTTATGGAGTTTTCCAAAGGCTCTGTATGCCTTTGCTATTCTGTTTTCTATCTGTCAATCATGGCATCCAAGGAAATGATGCTTCCCAGATAGCTGAACTGCTGGACTAACTGAAGCTCTGACTCTCCAATAGTGATGTGGGGATGATGGTAGTCTTCTTATAGTTCAGGTTGGTAAAGAACTACTGTCTTCTTCAAGCTGACTTCCAGCCCAAAAAGCTCAGCTGCCTCTGCAAAGCAAGATGTTAAATGCTGCAGAGCTGCTTCTGTGTGGACAACGAGGGCAGCATCATCAGCAAAAAGCAGCTCACAAACAAGATGATTTAGGATCTTGTTATGGGCCTTCAGTCACCTTAGTTTGAATAGTCTCCCATCAGTACAATATCAGATATAGATGCCATTTTTTTTTTTGACAAAATTTGCCATAGGCTTTTGAAGCATCATGCTGAAGAATGTGAATAAAGTTCTCCCTGCTCCTCTGCTGATCAGCAGAACCAGTGGTGGCATCTGCAGTGCTTCAGTACCATAATTAGGAGATACATCCACTTACCAATGAGTTTTACTCTTCATGAGATTTTTATAACGTGGTATCAACATGCATTACATAAGATCAGGCATGGTACTGTTCTTGTAGTATTTTCAATGGAGAATTTATTTTTTCCATCTGCGTTGATTAACTCTATTATATCGATTCCTAGAGCATCAAATATAATTTGACAATCTGTAGGCACCTACCAAATGTGCCAAATTTATAGTTGTAAAAGTTAAAATATTATATCATATTAAAATTTTGCCTGGAGAAGAGAAGGCTGCATGGAGACCTCATAGCAGCTTTCCAAAATCTGAAGGGGCCCTACAGGGATGCTGGGGATGGACTCTTCATAAGACACTGTACTGAGAGGACAAGGGGTAATAGGTTCAGACTTAAACAGGGAAAGTTTAGATTGGAGATGAGTTAAAAATCCTTTACTGTAAGGGTGGTGAGGCACTGGAATGTGTTGCCCAGGGAAGTTGTGAATGCACCATCGCTGGTAGTGTTCAAGGCCGGGCTGGACATAGCCTTAGGGGGCATGGTTTAGTGTTAGGTGCCCCTGCTTCTGGCAGGGGGGGTTGAAGTAGATGATCTTAAGGTCCTTTCCAACCCTAACTATTCTATGATTCTATGGTTCTATATTATTACTTCACATGTTTTAGAATATTAAAAATATTTTCTAATATAAAGTCATATGCAACCCAAAGTCAATGCATTCTTTTAAGTGGCAAAATTAGTTTTGGATCTTTCAAAAAATTAAAACATAAAAAGATTACTGAAGTCAACACATAATAGCAAAACATTTTAATGTTACTAAATTTGCATATTTTGTGGAAAAGTTTCATGCAGCAAATTTCACTCAGCCTTTTTCCATTTCACTCAGAATTTTCCATTTAGACTGTTACATGTATATCCTATATGTAACCGTCCTACAGGAAACGTCTGCTAAATGGTCACTGCTATGGCTGAGAAAGACAATTAATATTTCATTAATTTCATCTTAGGTTTCTATGAGCACTTCTATTCTGTGCCAAAAAATGCTTCTGATTTCCGTTTTTTGATTTGTGTCCATTTAAGGCTCCTAAAGCAAGGATACTTTCCTCAAATATTACCTCTGCTAACATAGCCTGAAGAAATTATTTGAACAGTGTCTAGGTTGTACAGAAATAAGCAGTTATGAGCTAATTCTAAAAGGAGAGCTTCAAGCTACAGAGCCCAAGGCAGACACTCTTATTAAAACATTGTCTTTGAGCCAGGAACTACGTGGGTGCCTTCAGCACAGCAGAGACATTACCTTCCACAGAGGTCACTAGCCCTACTTAGGCAGGGGCAGGTGGAACAGATGTGGTGGAGCTCACTTTGATTGTGACTGTTATTTTTGCTACATACTTTCATTAGTCTATAAAAACACCAATAGCCAAACTGTCATCTCTTGTACTGCCTTGTTTGGCAATTCAGTTTGAAACGTCAGAGACTTGTTGCCATTTTTAAGGCTAATGATCCAGCAGCTTATACAACAGCAGACATTTGAAGTCAGATTGTTCATATTAATTGCTTTACAAAACAACATGAGCCAAAATCGATCTTAAAGTTTTGAAGTCAGATTGCTTATATTGTCTTATGAACAATATGAATCAGAATTGATTTTATCACGTTACAGACTGATTTATTCACCATCCAGTGTTTGCATCATATGGTTAACTGGTACATTGAAAGTCCTTTCTGAACCCTTCTTGTATCTGCTTGAATATGATAATGAGTTAAAGATTTCCAGAAATACCCTCTTGAAATTACTAAATTCATGAATGTGAGAGGAGAAAGTGCAGCATCAGAAAGAGTTAAGTAGCAATATCAAATATAAACTGGAAAAAACAAGATCACATCATTGTAGCTATTGTTCTGTAATAAATAGGGACAATAAAGGATTTCCTCTCAGAGTCTGGCAAAGCAGATGTTCTCCTCATTTATCTCCATTTTTACACAATTTGCTTTTCTGAGGAGGACTTGGCCTGGAGATACAAGGCCTATTTTAGATCCCTCTTTAACACCCATCACACTCTTAGGTTTTATTTCCATTAACTTGAAAGTTTGTCAGCACGGAATGACTTCTCTTTATTCAACACACCGGAGCAGATGATACAGATTGACAGTGGATTAAAGATCTTTTTCAGCCTGCTGTAACAACACCTCTATCCAAGCCAATTAGATTTAAGATATGATCTCTTCATTGTATCGAAAATGTTAAATAAAAAATTGGATTGTGTTCTCACCTTTTTTCAGATTGGTGTAAATTAAGTGATTTTTATTGGGTTGTATCAGACTTGCAACATGACAATTATTAATAATAGTAATAAGGGTATTATTGTAGCATTTGGGTATGTCTTAAATATCCCCTTTGTTTTCTGCATATACTAATTTTAAAATTCTATATAATTTAAATGCATAATTAACACCACAAAGCAATCAAGATTTCTTCACTATATGCCTCTCACAGGATAATTTTCTCATACATATGTATTATGAACAAAAGATGTGTTCTGAATACTGAGGGTAATTTTATAGCTCAGTGTTCTTGTTTGTTATGCTAGGTCAACTTTTTTTTATATTGAGCTTTTAATGAAACACTCTTTTTTTTCTTTTTTTTTTTTGAAAACTATAAGATGTTTCTTGTTTTGTTAGAGTTCACTTTCTCACCAAAATAACAAATAGCAAAATATCTCAATCTGGAAATAAACTATTGATACTTTACTGAAAATGAATGCATTTTTTCCTTCCTTCTCTTCTTTACCTGCCATTAAATTACATTCACACATCTAGCACCACACTCCACTAAATCCCATAACAAGAGAAAAATCATGATGCATCAGTAAAGACAGAACCTGAGAATGGCACAGACAAACACACGACACCTAAACCATGGCCACAGAGGAAACAGAGTGGTAATTCAGAATTAAAATATTTTTTCATTTGTAACTGGAATATGTCAGGTTTTGATTTGCAGCTGAAAAAAAAAATATTTTCAGCTGAAATTTTTCTAGAAATTGCCACATTTTCCAGTCATCACTTTTATCAATAATTTACACACTGGCTGAGAAGCATTGTAACATGTGAAGAATATGCATGAGCTTGTAGTATTTCTGGGAGAGAAACTTCAATTCTATAATGAGTTATTGGTAACAAATGTTATTGCTAACACATCCATGATTCCCCATGCGCAAGCTACAACCAAACATAACCATGTGTATAAAGGAGGATGATAACTGTTCTCTTCACAGGTGTGACTGATAATAAATAAATATGGTTTAAAACAAACACTGAAAGAATGTCTCCTTATGCCACTGAAGTATGCTTAAGCTTACTGAGAGTGACAATATAAATTCTCTAGTATTTTTTCCAGTACCTTAATATGCCTCAGTCTATTATTTCATGATGCAGCAAGTACTCCTGTTCAGCAATGACTTAGGTAGTGAGCCAGGCCTGTCTTTCAGAACAGATTAGGCATTCCTTAGCAAATGAGGCTATTTTCATAAAAACAAATTTTGGAAGGCTTTAGTGCAGACTTTTGCAGAGCTGAATGGCAGGAGAAGCAGCAGCCCAAATTGCCTCTGACAGAGGAAGGCTCTCCATGGAGGTCTTTCATGGCTTGTTTGAACCACTGCACACAAGTCCTTCATTTTGTAAAGGACCTGCATCATATAATTGTGGTTTCAGAATTTCTCAGAACAGAATCTGAGGTAAAGTAGTATTATGGAGCTTATAGATTCTTCAATTAATTCTTAGGCTAGTAATTCTTTAGTAATTCTTAGGCACCAGTTGTCTAGCCTGTACAGTTTTTCCCGGCGTACCTTTTAGCAAAATTGTATGCAGGGAAGCTTTGCTGAGAGATCCACGGACACCAACACAATTTAAAATAACAGAGTCAAGTGCAGAAGAACAAATTATTGTTCATTTTTGTGTTAGGCTTTGTCACCCAGACAAGCCACTAGACAAGACATTTTCCCTCCAGGGATCTAATCTTTATATTATCTAGAGAAGTGTTTTGTTGCCAGTAAAGGAATGCAAAGCAGTGGGAAATGAAGGATGAGGCTTGCTTTGGGTTAAACCTGGGTAAGATCTCAGCCCAGGATACCGCCAGGAGATCCCAAGGAAACTCACCTCCCCATTCATCATTCCCCAAGAGCCACAAATTACAAAAACAACATTCAAATTATATTTCCCTCCATCATTTATAAAAATCTAAATATTCAGAAAAGCAAAGGAAAAACACCCACATACGTAACAAAATGACAGCCACTCTGACATTATGAGGGATACCTTCATTACTGACCTTTAGAAGAAATAGGGAGGAAAGGCAAAGGAGTTGAAAATTAATAATCCTTCTTTCAGATAGCAGAGAGTTGTCTCAAGTTATGTGATCTAGATATTTTTATCCACTCCCCCCATCTTTCAGAAGGACTTAATTAATTTATAGTCATTTTAACCTGTGAATGGCACTTGTAGTGTAGGAGGACTAACAATGAACTTCCCATAGAAGGGGGTTGTAAAAGTCTTAGTGTTGCAGCATTCATGCAGATTCATTGAAAAATATAATTAATGAGACCTCCTACCCTGGTAAGTTCAGTGACACTAGCAATAACTACATGCAGGTGTGAGGAATACATGCATTTCCTTATCAGAAAGAATTGAAATTAAATAAATAAAACAGCCCCTTAAAATCCTATTTCAAGGAATAGTTAACCTTAACACCATATATTAATAATATGTCTCTCTCTGGTTTAACTCACAGGATGTGGAGGTGTGCATATATATGCAAGCTATTTGGTATACAATTTTATCTTGTATTTCAGATTGCAGTAAAATTTGGGACATGACGTACACAGCTTCTGCTAGAACCACTGTAAATTACAAGAGTTAATGATAGATCTGCAGTAAAAAAAAAAATAAAACAAAAATCCAAAACCAAAATGAAACAAGAGGAACAGTGGATGTGCGTTCATATTTGTATAATAATTCAAGGAACCATAGATGACAAGGTCTCTTTTGCTGAAAAACTGTTTGAATAAAATGAGTCAAATTTAACAGGCTTGTAAATATCAGATAGCATTTTCGATGTCTAGAACACCCAGAAAACGGACCTAACTTATAAACCTCCCCAACTATCATGCATGTACTTGTGTCTCAATAGGCAATTCCGAATTGAGTTGGAACTGCCATTCTGAATACTTGAAGAGCCTGATGCTTAGGCATCTATTTTATTGAGCCAGACATTTTTCTGTGACCCTCTTGGGTTACTTAAAGTATTAGCAAATATCCTTAATATTTTTATTAATTGAGGGCATATTCACTGCAAGGCTTGTCTTCAATCAAGAACTTCAGTCTTGTCAGGCTAGATGACCCAAAAGCTACCCTCTTATAATAATTACCAGAAAATCTGTGAACCAGTCTCACTTACTGCTTTAGGACCTTGCAGTTGCACATTTCTGCTCCCTCACCCTGCCTTTTTATTCCCTCTACCGTCTGACCTTGCTTCTAGCATACCCAGGATGGTGAATACCAGTCACTTCAAGAAAACAGCCTCGGGTCAGGCTTTGCTCAATAGCAAATAAAAGGCAGCACCATTCAGCTCATTAAGCAAAAATTCTCTCCCCTTTACTCAGGCTGAAAAGTTTCCTTCATTTAACTAGAAAACCTTCTCACCTTGTGAAAGTAGCTCTATAACCAGCCCTTTTTATGCCACTTTTTCCAAAGCAAGCCCTACCCCCCTTTTACCAGCCTGACGGCAGTCAGCAACCACCATACCCCCCATCCATACCACTTTTTTATGGGTGTCATCTCTCTCAAGCTGCTAAAGGGTCAAGATTCTTATTAGAAATGCACCAGGTGCAAGATAGTGCTCCCCACATTAGGGAGCTAGCTGCCTAAGAAATGGAAAGGGCCTGACAGTCATGGGGGGGATATCAGGCAGGAGTAGGAGAATATGCACAGTCTTTGCTTTAGAAAGAAAGGGGAGGGAAAAAAAAAAAAAACAGAGGAGCGTTTATAAGCATAGATCTTCATCTACTGCAAAGGGACATATATACCATAAACAGTCTGACAGAAAAACAAGCTTGAAGATAATAAATTTCCTGCCACTGATTTAAAGTGGTAGAGAAATGAAGTAAGTGGTAATCACTATGTTATCTCCCAGCTCAGGTACCTAAAAGCTCTCTCGGAAATAAAATGCCATGTTTGTCAGGAATTCATTGTATTTCTTGAGTAGCATAATAAATATGAGCCTGCCTTCCAAATGTGGAAGTCCCCCTTTTTCATGGGAGCAGCAGATGCCCTCAGGGACTTTAGTCATATGATACTGTACCACAGAGCTAAAAATAGGGAATTGTGTCAAACTAGATTTATAAGACATTGCTTTCTCTGCTTGCAAACAGCCCAATTTTAGATTTACATCTAATCTATGCTCAAACTGCATGA
>JASSUY010015950.1:0-26964 GCA_032466535.1 Forpus xanthops | reverse complement strand
CCCATTTCCCCGGGACTGGGGAAGAAAGAGGGGGGAGTGTGCAGAACTGTTTGAGGGGGGCCTCAAACCACGACACTGGTGTAAACTCAATGCCATGGGGCAGCTAAACAGGTCCCTTTCTCTGTCTCTCTGTTCTGCTGTGGGTCAGCTGCACGGTGTTGGTCAGTGCAGTGATGGAGCAGTGACCCACCTCTTTGTGGCCAGAGTGGTGCTGGCAGTCTCTTGCCCAGTATGGAGCACATGGGACCTTCAGTGAGCCCCTGTGCCTCAGAGGGAGTCACTGAGGTTTGAGATGAGCCATACACAGGTGCCACTGATGCCTTCAGCCCACTGTGCGAGATGCTCATCTCTTTTCTTAAGGGACATTCCCTTTGGGAAGATTGTGCTTTTAAAAGCTGGCTTTATTGACAGGGTATCCCCTTCTCCCCACCTCTACCCTCTGCAGTCCATTTACCGGCTCCCCAGTTTCCCCCCTTGCTGGACTGCTCTGATCTCTCCTGATTCCTGCTCCTCCTCATCCCTCCCTGCCTCCATCTGCTGCTGCTCCATCCTCAAGGAAGAGCAGTACTCATTCATACCCAGCCTCGCAGCCTGCAAGCCTTTCTGCAAGTTGTAGGGATGACTTTTCCTTGTTATTTATTCCTCAAGTCAGCTCATGTCACATTCGGGAGGACGACATTGCCTATTGCCTTTCACAGCCAACATCCACGTTTTGCTTAAAGCCTGTGTACAGCAAGGGAGCAGTGATGGGCGTGTGTACAGCACTCTGTTAAATTAGCTGGTGCCTGCATGTCGTTGACAACCTCTTGTTACCGCTCACGTTGCTTTCCACTTGTGCAGTCCATCACCTTAATGGGGGGAGTAGCCACACTGAGCCTCCTGGCTCCAGATTCAGAGTCCTGGGCCCTTCTTTGCACCTTCCAGATGTGCCAACTGTGCCAGAGGCAGGGAATGTCAGGAATGTCTCAAGGTCCGGGTGTCTGGTGTGGGTAAGTAGCACCCAGCATTGCACCATTGAATACTGGGTGCTGTAGGCAGGGAGCATGCAGGAGTGCTTACAAGAGGTGCTTACCCACCTCCAAGGAGGAAGGAGGAGAAGAAATCCTGTAACTGCTTATACCTACATCAGGGGCAGCTCCTACAGTCCCCATCTGGAGGATCTGTGAGCCCAAGCTTTCATAGAGCCACACAATCCCAGCCTGGTTTGTGCTGGAGGGACCTTAAAGCTCATCCAGTTCCAACCCCTGCCATAGGCAGGGACACCTTCTGCTAGAGCAGAGTGCTCCAAGCCCCATCCAACCTGGCCTTGAGCACTGCCAGGGTTGGGGAAGGCACAGGTCCTCTGGGTACCCTGTGCCAGGACCTCAGCACCCTCATAGATGCTGATCAAACATAGCTTGAAGCTTGCAGCTTGACTTTGGCCTTAAAGGTCTGTACATCCATAGGAACCCAAATGCAACTGCTATACCCTAGGGGAGTCTCTTCAGAGTGCAGTAGAAGAGGAGAATCCTTTCCCTGGTCCTGCTGGTCTCACTGTGGGGATGAGCCCATGATGAGCCTTTGAGCAAAGGGTACATAGGGGGGAAGAAAGAGCAAAAGGAGGAGTAAACCCACTCAGAATTATGTACTTTTGCATCCTGATGGCCCCAGGGGCTGCTGTGCACCACTGAGCTCCAGGCACCCCATACCATGCAGCGCTGGGGCAAAATCCTACTGCAGGTCTAGAACGTGCCTCATAGAGCTGCTGCTTTCCCACATGCCTCCTTTTGAAATGGCCTCGTAATCTGGTAGGAGTTGATCCCTTATATCACTTCTTTCAAATTGCCTTCTGCTCATCAGCTGTTCCTTAAGAGATGAACAGCCCCATCTCCATGTCCTATCCTGACCTGCTGGCGGCTCTGAGGAGCTGCCAAGCAGAGGGCTCTTTTCTCAGGGATGGGGGGGGTTGATAGCTTCAGGTTTCCAAGTGCTTCCTAAACTTGTAGGATGAAAGCCACCGGAGCAATGTGAAATATTAGTGGTATTTTAAGCACACGTGTGGGTGTGTAGACACAATTAATTTTCCTTTTTATAGGCCTACGTGGAATATCTCCATCTCCGAGGAGGACGCCTCTATCTATGGAGCATCCCAGAGGAGGGCACAGCTCTGCTCGTGGTAACAGCAAATGCCATGGAAATAAGCAGTGCAGGAACGCTGTTGTGGTCAGGCTGTGTCAGCTCCATAAATCCCGGTAGGTGTAAGAGGAAGCAGGCTTGGAATCCCTCCATCCTTCCCACCCTGAAACATCTTGTTCCTTCTTGTTAAATGGGAGCAGTCAGAAGGGGTTTTTGCCATGATAGTCCCCCAAGATCAGAGAGGAGCTGATGCCGCTTGGAAGGAGGATTAAACAGCACAGGGGCTATGTGCCTGCACTTGCACAGGCAGAGCTCTCGGACTGGGTATTGTTATTGACACACTGCACCTTAATGGCTATAATGTCAATAGGCACTTTGGGACCTTTACTTGTGGATTATTAATGCAGTAGGCTGCAGGTTTGATGGGTTATTGTGTTAAGAGTGGAGGGAGTGGATGCCTGCAGTGTATGGGCAGTGTAAGGATCTGCTTTAATCAGGGCTGTGGTGTACATTGGGAGCTGCACTGTGGATATCTCGTCTACTGCTCTATCGTACCTGCTCTCAGCTGTGGCTTTGAGGACAGCATGGAAAAGATGACTCCATCAGAGAGGAAAAAGGATGGGCCAGGGAAAGGAAGCGATGGTCCTGTCGGTAGCTAGGGAATGGCACATTGCTGTCCTGGGCTAGGGGGGATGACTTCCTGGCACTAGGCACTGATACCCTGCAACATGAAGATTAATAGGCTCTTTAGGTTATTGTTAGCAACTGCAGGTGCTGCTTTTATACGGGGGCTCAGCCCAGCATCAATCCTCCCTCGGGACTGCAGGAGAGCAACTTTCTCACGCTGCATCTCTGCCTGAGAGCAAATGTCACAGCACAGGCCTGGGCACAAGCGAAGGGATGTCCCCACAGCCTTTGAAGGGGATGGGAACTGCAGGTGCCCAGTGATGCTCAAGGGCCAGATCCTGCCCCTTTTAAAGGGCCTTTTTGAGCTCATTGTGATTTGGAGGGGAAAGTGATGCAGACGTAACCACGCTCTGGCTGATCTTCCCAGGGTAAATAGGACATGTATGTTTGCCAAAGCCCCTTTTGGCAAGACAGAGTGGTTAACTCTGCACATGAAGTGGAAAGGGCAGGATAACATGCTCGGACACTGCACGAAGCACTGACTGCTGTGCTGGTGGAGCAGGGGAAGAAGGGGGATCCTGAGAGCAGTGGGGCAGGAGCAGGGAGGATGTACATGTCACTGCACAGCTGGAAGTGTCCTCTCTGGTGTATTAACAGGCCAGGCAGCTGTGAAGGGCTCTTGACAACAGCTCTGGGTTCTCTTCTGGCAGGAATTGCCATCTTCCTTGTAATCACCGCTGCTCCATTGCGAGGAGACCTGGAGAAATTATCCTGAAACCAAACCAGCTATTGGCTGATAGAAACAACAGTCAGCCAGTGATGGAAACAAACCCCATATCACAGCCTTTCCTTCTAGATCTAATGTATAGACTGCAATGGCATGAGGGAAGAAAACAGAAACGAGGAGGAACCTGCACCCATGGGGATGCTGCCTCTCCAAAACTCTAGAGGATAAGAGATGCCATTGACCTAGGAGGGAAGTTTCTGATTTGCAAACTGCTGTCACTGCACTTCAGGCCCATGTCTTTCATTTTCTCCACTCCTCCTTCTCCCAACTTCCTATCTGAGGGAGGCAAAGCAATCCCCTGTATATCCTGACAACGCTGAGTGCAGTTTGACTCTTCATCATGTCATATCTAGGCCATGGAAAGGCCCCTGCTTTTATTGTGTGACGACACGGAAATTACCGGGTAATTACAGGATTATGCAGCACCTTGTAAATTAAATGTTACCTCTTTACCTTTTATAGAACAAAAAATAACCATGTAATTACCTAGTGAATTAAGCTGTTAAGGTCTCATGGTAATTATACATGGAGTCAAAAGCTCTGAGTTCTTCTGGTAGTTGCAAGTAAAGAATTATCTTTCATTTTTAAACATATGTTGCCGTTGGATCCTCAAGCCTGCACATTTCCATTTTAATAACACTATGGCCTGCCCAAATGAGAAGAGGCATATGTCTCCCATCTGAGTGTGCAAATAGAGTGAACATGTATATATAAAATAGATTGGACATATGTAAAACCGACCCGGGTTCAGGCCAGAAAAATGGGATCCCAGCAGAGGTAAAACGTGATTCGTTGGATGGTAATGTTTAAAATGATATTTGCTTTCCCAGCACCGGAACTTTTTTTCAATGTGCTGCTATTTTTAATATGCACGTGATTGTGTTTTGAAAGCAGACAATGAAACCACCCATCAGGGAGCTCTGTGCCCCAAGGGAAGCTCAGGACTTGCTGTGTGTTGCTGGCTTTTGCCATGTGTCCACAAGGAAGAGATGACTGCTGGCAGCAGAGCACCAAACCCAAACACATTGGTGGTGTGAGCTTGGTGAATGCTCCTGGCTCAGGTGGAGAGGTTTCCCATTGGCTTTTGGTACTAATAGGGCTGAGCTCTCAGGTGTGATGGCCTGGACCACCCCTTCAGAGGCAGCCAAGGAGAGGCATTGCACCAAAGAGCTTCAAAAGGAGAAGGGTTAGAGAGGAGCAAGGGGTTGCTGCCTTGTAGGAGGGCTTGTTCCTGTCAAAGTAGCTGCAAGGAACGTGCTTCCCTGCTTAAAAAGTGCTGCCAGGGATCTGGGTCATTGCAGTGATCACTGAACATGGAAAGAGCAGAGCCCATCCAGCCTGCTCTGACCAAACCAGCTGGGTCAGAGAGGAGAGCTCCAAGACACCAAGGAAGCAAGAGGAGGAGGCCATGGGACCAGCGATTGCAGGTGCTAAAGTATGTGGTCAGGTTTGGAACTGAGGATCATTGGCACATGGGAATTGCCAATGTTGTTTTGTATAACCTGTGGCTTGAGTTGGCTAAAAGCATCCTTTTGTGATCTAAGATTTATGGGGGATTTAACTGTCCTGCATAACCTTTTTCCTGTTCAATTTTTAACACAAGCAATCCAAAGTGTTTCAAGGTTTCTTTTGGTTTCTCTATTTCCATGGTTTTAGGGGGACGATTCCAAATGTTTCCAATGAACTTTAATGCTGAAATAGTAACTGGCTTCAATGTCCTTTCAGGCGGAAAATATGCATTTTCATAGGTCCCAAAACCAGATTCTTTGGCTTCAGGATTTTAGATTCCTATAGGTGAAAAATGGGGGGTTACAATATGCCAGCACCCTCTGAAAGATGCAGTACATTCACCTTTCAGACAGTGTGCATTTACTGGCTGTAACATACTGGTGTTATGTGCATTTACTGGTTAGTTTTATAACTTGCTTTGAAAGATGTAGTATGTTATATGCATATATAGGTGCTCACTTCATTAATCATGGGAGGAAACAGAGGACCAGGACGGTGAGCTGGGTTTTTCTTCTCATGAACCTTAATGCTGACGCTTTACCTCTTAGCACTGTTTCTGCCCTTTCTATCACAGACCTATTTCCCCCTCCAAGTCATACCCAGTCCAAACAGGAACTGCTCCAGGTACAAAATGAATTGAAGCAAATGATCTTCTCATCTCTTTATTTTGCGTTTTTCCTGCTTTGGTTTCAACCTCATCAGCACTTCTTTGTCGTGCTGTGGTTTGCAGTGCTTAAATCCTGCAGTAATGCTGCATGCTGAACATGCATTCACTTCAAAGAGTCATTTAGATCCCCTGGGAAGCAGGTAATCTTTGCTGTTAGAGGTGCAGGGGTGTTTTGGTGCTGAATTGCTTCTTTTACATGTGTTTATTGCATGGTTTTCCCCCCCTTATGTCCATCAGTTTTACCACTTTGTAGCTGCAATCTGGTGAATATTAAAAAGCACCATTTGGGATTGGATCAGAAAATAAGGGGGGAAGGAGTCACGCTCCATCTCATTCCTAGTCTCTTGCGTAACATCCCTTCATCCTGACACAGATTACTGCTAGCATTGTGCTTGCCCAGTTCCTCTGCCTTAATAGCCTTACGTCTCATTCCAAGTGAGATCAAAGAGAGGAAAGTACCAAAGGGCTTACATTCAATTAACAGGAAAGGGGCAGGCGTTGTACGTGCTCAGCAGAAGCTCTGATTGCAACAAACTGCTGACTGCGTATCATGTACTATCACTATCAGCATGTGTAACACCAGCCCTTTCCCTGCCAAGCTGAAAGGTGGTCTGGAGAGGCAAATGGTGTTTTTTGTGCTCTTCCTGGCTGTGCTGGGATGGAGATAACTGAAGGAGCCCATGTCCTTTCACAGGGATGCTCAGCAGGAGGAGGGGGCTCTACTTCATGTGGGGCTTTAATCAGAGCTGTAGACTGGAAACTCTCTGTCAGCCCTTGACCAATGTATGGACAACTTGAATTTTTAATGCTGAGTGATTTCCCACTGCTCTCCACATGGATCTCAGAGTTGGAGGCTTAGCCTGCGGCAGGCAGAAGTCCTAGGGCAAAAGCTGAGACTTTTGACCCTTTCTGTGTATTTAATGCATTACAATGCGATAAAGCCCCTCTCATTCTCGCAGGATAAACTCCCTGCTTTTCCCTCCTCCAGGTGTTTGTGACATTGGGAAAAGCTGGGTGTCTCAGAGCTAGCTTGTGATTAGGAGGCATCTGGGCCCAGTCACTGCCATGGGAGGCAGGATGCTGGGAAGATGAGTGTGGCAGTCTGGTTTTACCACTTTCCCTTGGGAAAGGCAGGAAGGAGAGTTGCGAAAGTAGGAATGGGATCAGAAATGAAGGGGGATTTACAGCATAAAAATTGTAGGCCATGGATCTCAAGGATTTTACCTCGAAGTGAGAGCGTATACCATCCGCTGCACTCTCGGTGCTCATTGATGTTAATTACAGTTATGTCACATCCTCGTGTTTCCCAGGGTTCTGTGTATGAAGTTCGGGAAAGATGCAAATTCCTGCTGGAATTCTCTTTTAGCATTAGATTTTAGAGCTCAGAGACAGCCTGGATCCCTGTTTGTCTTAAGCCCTTCTCTCCACAGACCTGATTGCTGAGATAACCTGCAGCCAGAGCTGTCTGAATGGGGGTGACCTGCTTACATCTGCATACATCACTTCTAACGCAAACCTTGCTGAGCAGGAAGTTCCTGCCACGTACCAACACAACCAAATCTGTTCCTAGGGATTGGGTACCTGCTGTCGCCGGGAATATTATCGACTCCTTGAACCTTCTAACATCCTCTGCATGACTGTGGGAGATGACCACGCGTTGCTCGCAGGTTAACGGTGCTATAAAGAGCGCAGCTGGTCAGTGGAATAGGGGAGCACTGAAAAGGTCAGAGCGTGTGAGTGCTGCAGAGGCTTCCCTCTAAATGAGAGTAGCCTGTGACCTTCACTTAACCCATACCATAAATGATTGCAAATTAAGTTGGGCCACTTAGCCTGAGCTCTAAAGCCCTAAATGAATTGAAAGATGAAAGTACATCAAACAGCTCTCCATCAGTGTCAGGCAGTGTTCTCCGGCACACGTATTCCAGATAGACATTGCTGTCTGTGAGCCTTACTTACCCACTGAGCTATATTCAAATAAAGCCCATTAACTTCACCAGTGCTGAATGACATACATGCATTTGTACCCTAATGCAGTCATCCCCTTGAACACAGGCTTATCCAACTGGAGATCTTTTCTATGAGGTTTTTTAATCTTCTTGGCTTACGCAGGACTTACATTTGTAATATACGGCGTTTGCATAGCAGTCAGAGCCAAGGGCTTCAGAGCTGTAAATCCATCACCTGCTTTCCATCAGCCAATTGTCTGCACACTGGCACTCATGTCAAAGCTTCCTTTGGCTTCAGAAGTCGTTTTTCACTTCATCCAGTCTCCGGGGGTCCAGGGACCAAATGCCCACCAGCAATTAAATATAATGATAAAGCAGAAGAGCTCTGTAGCAGAGCATGCCATCACACTCCTCATCTCTGGGCTTCTCAACCTCCTCCACGTGGTGACAATAGAGCAAGAGCAGAGGGGAGGATCAGTGGTCTTCAGGGAGATCTGGTGCATGGGGCTCTCTGTGCCCAGGAGCAGCAGAGCCACTGGCGCATCCTCCATCCTTCATAATAATGAATGTTATTTAGTCTATTAATGCAAAGAGAGGAGTCCTGCCCAACACATGGGCTTGCACAACACTCTCAGCTGTTCTTACTGGTGTTCTTTAATGCGGCCTTTGTTTCTTATATTCCCTGCATAGCTGCCTGGTCCTTTCTTCACAGCAACAAATGTGAATGCACAACCATTGACCAAGCTGCAAACCCAAGAATTTCTCTTTTCCCAGCCCCAAACACAACCTGAAGCCAAAAGACGCCTTCACAGAAACACCCCACAAAACAAGCTCTTTAATCAGTCAGAACCCAGATCCTCATGAGTTTAGCTGACATGGAGGCAGGGAAGTAGTGGGGGGAAATAGCACAGTCCTGTGAGCAGCTCTGATTTATTCGATGCCATGGTCAAGAAATGGCTGCTCAGTGCCTGATATACTGGCCAAGAGGATACTCTTACTTTCTGAATTCCCATGGAGATGGCCTGATTTCCATAGCAACTGGATTCTCTCTCTTGCCTTTCCCTTTAACAGGTAGAAACACACATCCTGAAAATGCTGGATTGTTCCAAGTGTTATTGTGGGTTTGGGTGCCAATGCCCTTTCTGGACAATGTGTTCAAATACAAACACCTTAATTACAATTTAATAAACCTTTAGAACCGGTGGTGACATTGTCTTCCATCTGCTCTTAAGGTGCGTTGTAATGTGAGCTTGCTTTCTTCTCTTGTCCTTTATCATTGTTTCTATAGCATATTGGACAACTGCAATGCAGGGTGATGGCTATTGAAAAAAGCCCTTGGGAGAAAGAGAACATTGACAACAGGAGCGAACAGCAATACCCAAAATGCATGGGATGTATTTGGAGAGAGAGGGTTTGGTTCAATCTTTGAACCCCAGAGATGGATTAACAATTCATGCTGTAATTCACTATGTCACAGAGGAGGTCATGTCAGCAATAAGTATATACATCATTTGTTACCTGTTTGTTGAGGCTCTTGATGGTTTCAGGGTTTGATTTTATGTGCTAACCTGAAGTGTCCTCTTCAGGTCTGTCCTTCCTCAAGCGCGTCCCACTGCTTCTCCTCTCTAGACTGAAAGGAGTACAAAGGAAGATGATTTAACTGCGGAGTTTCTTATAGCCATTGTGAAGGGATTCCTAAGGAATAAGGTGTCAGAGGCCTGCAAACCATCTCCCCAGGGATCTGCTGAGGACACAGACAGGACAAGGAGTCGCGGAAATAGGCTTTTGGGTAGTAGTAATGTTACACATCAATCTGATTCCTTCAGGAAGGGAGTGCCATGGATATTGGGAGCTGGGAATTACAGGATCTGAAAGGGCAGGGCTTCTACTTAAATTCCAGCACTTCTGTAGGTCCTTGGAAAGCATCAGATTTATGGCCTCAGTGATGGTACCACAGCCTCTGCATTGCAACGGGTGATTGCACAGTCAAAGGGTAGGCAGGAGGAGGTGACAAATGCAGATCCTGTGTCCATCGGGATGGTTGAAGCTCGTGACAGGTATTCCTGGCAAGTGAAACCATTTGGGAATCCAGGAAGGAAAGCAAAACCCATGATTGGCGCATGAAATGAGCAGTGCTGTCAGTGGCGGTTCTCTTTTAACCTCAAATCACAGGGATGCAGTGCGTGCACCAAGGATGAATTCCATATACCCCTTCCACGCAGCAGCCTGGCCATGCTTCAGTGCCACCTCTTCCTAAGCACACATTGCCCTGATTTGGCAATTAAACAGTGAGCTGTGGCAGTTCCAGGTGCCATAAGGGCATCCTGAGGTCCCAACAGCACTTTGCCCACCCTCTGACCTCCTCTATGTTCCCAACTCTGTGAAGTTACACCTGAAATCAGCCTAAAAGATTGGCCGGTTCTTCTGTGCCCCCCAGCCTGACCTTACATCTGAGTTTGCATTGGAAATCTCACCACGAGCTGCGGGCTGACATCCATCTCAGCTCCTGCAGGGCCATTCAGGTGCTTGTCACCTCTCTTGTGTTTTGTAGCCCCACTTGCCCACAGATCCTTATTCACTGCCCAGCTGTGCATGCAACGGGTTTCCTTGGCTCTCTGCTGGGAAAACATCCCTCTCTCCTTCCCTTTCCTCCTTCCCCTCCCCAGCTAATGCTGATAGCCACAGAAGGAAGCATAGCAAATTGAAATAAATGAGAGCAGAGAAAGAAAGAGTGAGGCAAGGAGCAAGCTCCCTCTCACTTCATCTGCCTCAGGGATAGAAGGGGAGAGTGATGATGAGGCCAGAGCTGGAGCAGAGCCTGGTCCTTAGTAGTGGCTGGAGCTTCATTGCTTGTGACTTTCAGAGCACTCAGTGCTGCTGAGGACCATTCAGCCCATCACATTAGGGGGGTGGTGGGAAGGCCGTGTGTGTGCATAGGAGTAAGGGGAGGGCAATGTGGGGTGGGGGGGCTGCTGCCCCAGTGTCTACCATGGGGAAAGGGGTTGCAAAGACGGTGCAGGGCTTGGTGCTGGCACTGCAGCATCCCTTGAGCACACCGGGAGCAACCTAAGCGGTCCCTTGGGCTTTTTGAAGCCATGCCAAATAGAGGGCACTGATTTGTCAGTGAATGTCAGAGGTAAGCGATGGTTGGGTAAGGAAAATGGACGGGAAGGGCCCGGGTGTCCTCCTGCGTCTCCCGTAGGTGGATTCCTTTGGAGCTAATGATGGACTGCTGCTTTTTCCACTTCCCTTGTCTCTCTTGGGAATGCAAGCATCCCTGGGAAGTGGGAGAGGTGGTTTCTCATTCCCGTTCGCTGCAGGAGCAGATGGCCCCACAGATGATTTCTCCTTGCTTCCCTCTGTCGGTAGGCGATACGCAGCCTCGCTCTGAGAATACCATTTCTTGGCAAAGATGTCCCTGAGAAATCGCAGGGAAATTCCCCGTGCTGTGCTGTCATGCTTCTCCATCCTCTTTTCTTTATTACCTTCATTCGACCGATAATGGCAAGGCGCAGAGCTGCAGATGCGTCTAGTTACTTAGAAGACACTTGCGGTGTTGGGGTGATGCTGCCAATAGCCTGATCTCTGGGGAAACCCGAGGGGCAGAACACACCTTCCTTGAGGGCACATCAGGGACGGAAACCCAGGTTCACCATGCGACAGTGGTGTGTGTGTGCATAGGGGGTAGTGGAGAGGACAAAAAGCCCTTGATGCTCTTCTTTCCCATTGTCTCTGCTTCCCTTGCTCCCAGCTATTCCCACTCCTCCCCAGGTGAGACCAGCCGGGAGGAGGCCCATTAGCAGCATCTGCTGCAATGTCTCTTTAAAGGAAGTGTCAGGAATAAAGATTTACCTGCAGGTTTAGCAATACCATTATTATACGTTAATTAAATATGAAATGACACTTAAGAGCATATCCATTGCCTTAACAGCGACTCTCTGTAATAATAATAATACTTAGCACTTACATAGCTCTCTCCATCTATACAGAGCTTCACAAACATTAACTAATGAATCCTCACAACCTCCGTGTAAAGCTAAAGAGGCTGCTGGCATGATGGGGAGCGGGAAGAGGAGATGTATCAGGGAAATGACCTCTTCTGGGCCTGCTGTTGCTTCTTTTCAGGTTCTCATTCTCCGTCCTTCCTGTCAGCCTTCCCCTAAGAGTGCTTCAGTCCATATGGTGGGCAAGTTGCAAGGTGAAGAAAGACGTTGGCAGGATGGTGAGGTGGTACCTGTGGTCACCACTGCTCATGCTCTCCTGGCTCCTAGCACCGGGCTCAGTCCACATATCATGACACTGAGTCCATAGCACCCAAAACTGCCTCCTGTCCCATCCCCGTTTCCTTAGGGCTCCGCAAGAGAGCCTAAGAGGGTATTCGCCTGAAGCTGGGATGTTTTGAATGTGACTCTGAGAAAAGAGATTCAGACTTGGACATAACCAGCTGTAAAACCCAGAAGTCCAGTGCTAGGACTGAAATAGTCTGGATTTCTGCAGGTCACTTGTGCTGAAGCCATGTTTTGCCTTCAAGTCTCACTGGGGAAGCCAAGAGGCCTCTCCTGAGCCTTCTTTGCTTCCCCAGAATAGGATTTTGGAGCTGAAAGCCCAGGTCTCCTCTGTAGGAACCACCAATCTCCTGGCAGATGTGCTTGCTCCACCAAGTCCCCTCCATGATGACCCATCCTTTGAGACCACTGCTTGACCCAAAGGGGATGATTTACTACACTAGGTCTGAGTTTCCTGACATGCTTACATCTTCCTCACTGCAACTGCCTGTGATTGTGCAAGGTCTTTGCTGGAAGAGTCAGGAGAGAGATAAGGAAGGAACTTCATTCTCTCCATGAGGAGAACAAATGGAGCTGACTGCAGAATTCCCAGCACCAGGCTCCGCTTTGCCTCTGTTCCGGCTTTAAAGCAGCAAATTCCAGTTTTGCCTGGTTTTTCCAGGTTTTTCACCAGGAAGCATTAAAAGGGCATTAAGGCCATGTCCATCCCCTCTTCCACATCTGGGCTGACTCACCCTGCCCAGGAGAACGTAGGGAAGGGGAGGAAGATGAGAGCAATGGGTCAGGGCTATCAGGAGGAAGGGAAGTGATTATCCACCCCAGCACAGTCTGCTTCCAGACTCTTTTTTCCAAGCTCATTCTTCTTAAAAAGGTAATAAATATTCCAAACATCCTTGCTTAGATTAACAGCTCTACCCCAACAGCTTCAGTACCTACAAAGCCAACGCCTGTGTGTATCTACTAAGCAGTTGTCAAACTGCATTTCTTGTAACATTTAGGGGTGGTTTGAAAGGAGGTCTCGAGGCTACACTCTACAAAACACTCTGTATTGGCCAATGGGGAAAACAAAGACAAGGTGACCTAGAAAACTCTGTCATCTTTCAAGTTCCCTGATTGCACTGTTATTTATTTAGCACTGTAAGCCCACCAGGTCCATTTCCAACTCTTCCAGGGCTGTTTTTGTCTTCCAGAAGGCTCTCGAGCAAACCTCCGAGTTTGAACACACTGATGTTCACAGACACAGTCCTGCCAGCTCCAGTGATTTCAGCTGTTTAACTCCTGGTGGGCTTGCATTTAGAGATGGAAGTGTCACAGGGTGCTCTCTATAGCTTGGTGCGATATCAAACGTTGCCTCTGGTGTTAAACAGAATCTGGCTCTTTCTGCATGGATCACAGTCATCTTGTGTTGAAAAGACCTTAATAAGCCAGTGGGAAAAGTATATTTATTGTGTGAGAACTCACCTGTCCAGCTCTAAAGATACAGACTGATGGAAGCCAACATCAAGTAATGTATTTATGCTCTGTCCTTCCTGTCCTTTCTTTCCCCTGCCTTTGACTTTGTTTTGCAAGCACAGCTCCTGACCTCAGGGCTTTTGGCAGTCCAAGGTGATGGCAGCAATTCTGGTACCCTGTTTGGGCCGCAGGCAGGTGACAAGGGTGGGTTTGAGCTCAGGTCTCCAGCAGTGGGGCTCATCCATGGCTGCTATGTATAGCATGATGTATGGTTACATGGTGGGTACCCGCTTGTTTGCTCCAGTACAGTGCAGGGAGCAGAATGGATCCAGCTCATCCTTCAAACCACAGATTTCCCCATCCTTGGGCTGGAAGCAGCCGTTCTCCCACCGCCAATCTCCTGGTTTGGAGCTGGGATCTTTTCCCTCCTTTGCAACTTAACACATTGGCCGTTCCCTGAAACCGGATAATTTCTCCTTAATGGTGCCCATTTCTCAGCACGTACTTTGGCTGCCAGCTCCTGAAGGTAATTGCATTGTTATTTAGGAAAGTCAAAGGTGTATCCTCTGGCTGCGAGCAGGCATGAGGCAGGTTGGCCAGGAGACTGCTTCCCATGCTCTTGTTACAGCAAGGTACCACTGCAGGCAGCCAGGAGACAGGGATGGATGTACATCTCCCTCCTCGCTCTCAGCTCTTTTCTTCCCTGGAGAAGAACCTGTAAGAGAATAAAGATGGGCATTCCAGTGCTGAAAATACATGACACGGAACGTTCCTTTATAGGAGAAGAAAGTGATGTCATAAATGGCCCGATTAGAAAAAGGTAAAATGCTTGTTTACGTAAAGCCCTTGTTCAAAGAGAGCAAGGGAAAATGTGGCTTCAGGATATTTTTCTTTCTCCTTTCTCTTTCCTCCTAAATGAGATTGAAATACAGTTTCACATTTGCAAGGCCCAATGCCCTTTCTGCCAAGAAATCCATTGACAGTCCAATCAACAGACATGTTCTGGTTACAGGAATCAAGCATCAGTCAAAGGCTTGAAAGGCAGATCCAGCAAGTGCAGCAGATAATAGCATTGAAAACAGCCGGTGGGGGAGATGAAAAAGTAATTGGAATATAGGTAAGAGCTGGGCTAAGCAGGATGGATCGGCGTATTGCTGACACATGGAAGGGAGGAGGTGGAGCGGGAGAGCTAATGAGAGGGGTAATTGTGATGATAGAGGTAGCTCGATGTGTCAGGCTTTGGGGTCTTGAGGGCTGAGGGAAGGATTTATTTGTGCAGAGGCAACCCAGCCCGTGGGATTTACACACCACCTACACTCTGAGTCCCTGCTTGCTTCCAGAGCTGATTTAACCCTGGGATTTGGAGGGTAAGATGCATTGTAAAAGGCTATGTGGCATCAATGGGGAGAGCCGCAGGGCTGGACGTCTGTGAGGGTGCTGGAGCAGAAACAGGGGGGATCAAACCAGAGTTAAAGGATGTGGCAGCATGGGGAGAAAGGCTTTTGCAGCAGCCCAAGAGGGATAGTTAGCGGAGCAAAGCAGTGCCAGCCTCTGCGTGCTCAGGGGCTGCATCACTGAACGCAGTCACTTCAATCTCAGCAAGCCCTAAAATTCACTGATTTATCCCAAATGTAAAAATCTAAAGAAGACAGGAGTGCAAATGAACAGAATGGGATTTGATTGCACGGACTGCATCTCCTCATTTATTCCAAAGCCCTCGCCAGTGAAATACCGGGCTCTGATTAGAGAGGCGAGCACAGGAGAATTCCTCACTTCCTATGGGTAACACCAAGGGCAAATTACCTGAATTTCTTGTAAAGCTGTAATCCTCTTGTGGGACTCAGCACTATGGCAATTGCAGAGAGGGGCTGTTGATCTCATACTCTGCAGTATGCACTCCCTCATGCTGAGCCTTAGGCGAGTTCACCCTTCATGCAGCACCCTGCCCAGTTGGGGTGATTTCTGCATCGCTTTAGGTTCACCTTCTGTCTCACTTCCCCGAGCACTTTAGCTCTTGCGTGGCCCAGGAAGGGCTTTTTCCAGGAGCTGCTCCATTGCAAGCTGTGCTATGTCAAAAGGGGCAGTGTGGGTTGGCAGGGGAAGGATTGAACACTCGGTAAAAGACGGTACAAAATGCTCCAAAGTAATTTGGATCCGACTTGAGCAAGTGATAAATGAGAGCAGCATGGCAGTGACAGGTCAATCAAATATTTATAGAACTCCATCCATTAGCATTGCAGCAGCAGGAAGGACGGGATGAAGTCAGGGTGCTCCTAAACCCTCATGGGGTGCAGGGGCTCATTGGCTTCCCCAAAATCTCCATGGGTGTGTGTTATCTTCTCTCTTGTCCTGGAGGGGCCTGGCACAGACAGAGGTGGTGGAAGAGCTGAACAGAGGTTGGGATTATGCAGCACTTTATGTTAGCATCAATTCCTCTGATCTTCCCGGGTGGATTAATGCATTTGCATAGTGGGGAATCGATCCTTGTGCCAAAACGTGGGGAAAGCCGAGCGGCGTGTGTAGGTACGTACATATATGTGTGTACATGGGGAAAGGGCATCAGGTTTTGTAATCCTCTGGAAAAGCAGCTGCTACAATCAGTGAAATGCCAGGCAAGGTTAAACCAGAGCAGCCAAGGAACCTTCAGGAGAGAGCAGAGTGCAATTGGGAAGCCTATTTTTAGGATCGTATGACATGATTTGTTTAATATTTTAGGAGGCAGTTATCATACGGTAGGAAACTGAAGGGTTATTAGGAGCATCCTCATGTGCCTTCTTTCAGGACTTTAACAGTCTTTAACAGATTTCTCCCTCCTCACCTTAGAGCAATCCCATAAGCAGAGAAGCAACTTGTGGATGGGGTGGAAGGTGCAAAGGGCTGTGGAGAAGTTATTCATTTGATGTCAGAACAAAATGGAAATGCCACTGCAGACATGGGCAGATGGAGCAGTGTTTAGCTGAGGCCAGCTCTGAGATGCTCCCAGATGCAAGGCAATGCAACAGCAGACTGGTAGGGAGAAGGACTATCCTGGTCTCCAAGTGGTTAAATACATGCTTGACTTTAAGCATAGGAAGGCTTACACTGAAGTCCCTCTGTGATCTGTCAGTGAGATCTATGTACCTGGTCACATAAACCGCATCCTGCATCCCTTCTCAGGGTTCCCAGGACCATTCCCATTTCCTTTGCCAATTTGGGCTTTGTTAAATGCGATCTACACGTAAATACCAGTGCTTAAATGCGCTGGATCTGGGACTCATGCGATGCTCTGTCTGATGCTATTGACCAAGAGCTGAATTCTTGTGAATTCAGGAGGAGTCTGGCAAAGGAAATGAGCCCTTTCTTCATCATTCACTCATCTCCTGACAGTGTTTCATTAATCTGGCCTGGGAGCAGTGGGGTCCCTGTGTTGGAAGCAACCAGTGAGCCAGGGGATGAGGCAGGGATGGGGCAGGGCCTGGCACTGCTGAAATGGATGAAATTGATGCTCCATAGTTGCATGGGGAATTTGTATGAATTGAAGGAAAGACAAGCAGTAATTGGGATCAGTGGGAGAAGTGTGAGCAAACAGAGGAAAGGGATACTTTGGTGACAGTGATAAATGCTAGCAGCTTTTGGCCTCATCTGGAGGAGCGAAGGCTTTGCAAGAGGAGGAAGGAATAAAGACAATGATCTGATAGATGTTAGAGGGGAAAAAGGCTCAGAAAACAGAAGTTTAGAGGAGTGTTTTTAGGGGACTGAGCAGAAGCAAGTCACAAGAGTCATTCCCCAGGTCAAGAGGGTCATAATGGTTTATACCCCCAGAGATAAGCCAGCAGGCTGGAAGGGTACTTACTGCACAGCCCCTTCATCCCTACACTAGGTCACCTCTTCATCCATCCTAGTCCTGAGCTGGTGCTCACTACTGTGGCTTACTGCAGCCCAGACTACCCCCCCACATTGCAGATATCACTGCCCTGGTCCAGCCCTGGTGATTCATGTTACCCCCTGTATTTAGCCAGATGCTGCTCTAAATTGCTACCCATAGCATCATGCTTAGTGGTATATGAAGTCACTGGGCACCATCCCTGCAGCTACAAAGCTTTTGGAGCCACCATGGGGCTCTCCTGTTGGGCAGCACAGATGTGGAAGGTCTGTGCCTCCATAGGGGTGCAGGAGCCCTGGGGGTCACAGCTGAACATCCAGGCCTGTGGCTCTATTTCTGTCAGGCAGCCCTGCAGAGATGACTTTGGGGGGGAGATTTGCCTACAGAGTGTGTGCAATAACAAGATGCCATTTCCAGAGTCATTCCTCTGACCCTCAGCAGCGTTTCAAAACACGTCTCAAATGCAATTGGCACCTCTGCATTGCCAATTTTAGAAGCGCTTTGCTTTGGAGGGAGGACTGGAGCACAGAGGTGATTATCCCTCCCCTCCTGGCAGCTCCGCTTGTGTGACTTGCAGGGAATGGCAGAGATGAACAGCATGTAAAAGAGCTCCCTCAACCTCTCCCTTTCCCAGAGCCCCAGGACGTGCCTCTGTCCTGCTTGTTTAGACTGCAGAGAATCTTTGCCTCTTACAAGAGAAAAGATCCTGGCAGAGGTAGCTCAGACATCCATCTAACATGCCCTGAGACAAGGAGGAGCAGTGACGGAGGGATGGATTCAGTGCAGGCAGGAGCTGCAGAGTCACTGGGAGCTGATGTTGACTCCTGTTGTGCTGCTGCACGGAGACACTGATGAATGTTATGAATTTTAAGAATTGAGATTCACATTCGTTTCCTTTAACTCAGTTTAGATTTTCTGCTTGGCTTTATTAAGTGGCTTTTAAAAGCAGTTTAGCCTCCGAGGCTCTCTCGGCAGTGACCTGACTCGCACCAGGAATAAAAGCAAGCCCTGGGTGCTGGCTGGGGAGGATGGAGCAGTGTATCCATGGGGATGGGAGCGCCTCGGAGCAGGGAGATGAAGGAGGGTGGTGCAAGGAGGTGTCAGCAATGCCTTGGGGCCAATTTGGGCAAAGGTGGCAGATCCTTTCATAGGGGTATAACATGAGGCATCATGCAATGCTGAAGATCTGAGATCCGCTTCCCTCACGTACAAGCATTGATTGAAAGGTTTTGTTTCCTCTTTCCTGAAGGACCATGCCCATGGACATGTCTGGGTGCTTTCAGGGAGCAGATCTTGCCCAGAGAAGCTGTGGCTGCCCCATCCCTGCAGTGTTTGAGGCCAGGTTGGACACAGGCTTGGAGCATCCTGCTGCAGTGGAAGGTGTCTCTGCCTGCGGCAGGGGGTGGAGGTGGATGGGCTTCAAGGCCCCCTCCAACCCAAACCACTCTGTGATTCTATGATACTAATGTAAATGAAGAGTATTGCCAGTGGGGCGGACTCAGCATCTTCTTGATAGTTTAAGGCCTTATCCCCCTTTCCCTGAAGTCAGTGAGAAGATGCCAGGTACTTTCTCTTGCATCCATCTCCAAATGCTGTTTGCTGCCTATGCAGTAAAGCAATCCCCATCTCCCCTGTTCCACCCTCAGCTCTGCCTGCTTCCTGCCTTCTCTTTTGATGACATGAGTCCAATTTTTAATAATGCCACTGCATTTTCTTGGCTAAAGAGCCTCTGGAGACCCTGTCTGAAAGTAAAGCTTTCCCATCTCCTCTTCTCCGCGCCTGCAGGTGTATCTGTGTCATAGCAAGCCCTTCCTAAGCATCTCTTCAAAGGCACTCTCAGCTTTATCTCCTCTAATCTGGATGCACTTTTGACATTGCTAAATAATTATGCAGTTACACAGTAAAGTGGTGGTGGGAGATATGCAAGTGGCAAATCAGTTCTGGTGGCTAAACCCACAGGAATCCTGCCTGTGGTGGGAGGCAGCAGAGCTCTCCCTGAGTGCCTGGGAAGTGATGCAGGGGGAAAGCAGGCCCAGTATGGACGGAAGAGTGGCGCTGATTTATGGGAGATAAAGCTCTGAGATTGGGATTGACTCCCTTGGGATTTTATTCTGGGAGATGACAAACACGCATCTGTAGGACTGGGAGGAGGAGAGATAAAAGCCTGAGTTGCTATAAGCAACCAAAGGGGACCAAGTGCTCTGGGGTGGGGATGAGCCTCCAGGGACATAACTCTCTTCCTCTATCAGCATTTCATTTTCTTACCATTGATTATAACAGGAAGGGAGAGATGGGAAACTCATGTAATTCCTCGTCCTTGGGGTTGTGGCCTGGGGGAAGTGGATGCTGTCTAATCTAATAAGGATGCTGTGCAGCCTGGCTCATGTGGGTTCTCCTGTGATCCTTTGGGAATCTCATCTAAATGAAAAGTACAGAAAGGAGCTGTAAGTCCCCTGAAGTCCTCTGCTTGTTTTCGAATGGTGACTGAAATGACACCAGGGCTCTCATGCTGCATCAGAGGGAGATTGCCCAACAGCACTGTGAGAGGATTAGGGGCAGGGTTTGCTATGGGGGGTATGGGAGAAGCTGCTGGAGGGGTGATAACAGTGGGATCAGCAGAGAAGGCTGACAGCAGGCTTGCAGCAGGCAGATGCCCTCCCCATGCTGAAGCCATACAATGGGCACTGCAGCACATTACAGAAGTCCTCTCAACCTACTGTGTGCACATGGTGCAACATCACACAGGGATGTGACAGTGCTGTGGCAATCATTGACTTTAAGCTAACCTAGGGCTGTTATTCATTAAGCTTAGCAAGGAGCAGAATTGGCCAAAGCTGAATGGGGGAAGAGCTGTAGATGCAACCATAGCACCATTCATCCTGCTTTCCACCTCCCATGGCATGTTACCTGGGGTAGGGTAAGAGAAGAGCATTGACTGCAGATGTGGACTGATGTTCCAGAGAGAAGTGGCAGGTGGGAAACAGATAGGTTACATCTGAACATCTTCCCATTCAAATCAGGGCACAGCGCTGATAACCCCAGAGAGGACTGTTTAGATGGAGGATTTTATTCAGATGGCATTTGAAACTTAATGTTTTCTTGAATTTAATTTTACTTAATTGTGGTGCTGATGGTGCTGAAATGGCCTCTGAGTTTGATTTTTGTTCTCCCCAGAATGGATGGCCTTAAACTCCTTCTTATAATGATATGGTTGTAGCTTGCAAAAAGCCAGTCTGGATTTATTATTCCGCCTCTACCCTTGTCCCTTCTAATCCTAGAGAGAACATTGCAATGACTGCTGGTTAGAAAATTAGTTAAGTGAGCTGTATACTGTATTCTCTTTCTGTACTGCTTCTTGTTAGAGAGAAAAGATAATATAGTTCCCTCTCTCCCATCTACTCACCCTGCATTTTATCTAGAGCTCATGTAAGGAGCATTTCAACTGACTGCTGCAGTCTGCTTGCAAAGTGATGCACATCTCAAAGCCCGCAGGATAACTCAACGTTTGGTATGAAGTGCAGCAAGTAGTGCCATGTGTGTGGAGAAGGATGGCGGTAGATTTGGTACCGTTGCATGCGTGCTAAAACCAGTCTGCCATATAATCCCAGCCCGGTTTGGGTTGGAGGAAGCTTAAACCTCATCCGGCTCCAATCCCTGCCACGGGCAGGAACACCTTCCATTAGAGCAGGGTGCTCCAAGCCCCATCCAACCTGGCCTTGAACATTGCCAGGGATGGGGCAGCCACAGCTTCTCTGGACACCCTGTGCCAGCGCCTCAGCACCCTCCCAGGGAACAGCTTCTGCCTAATACCTAATCTAAATCCATGAGCTGACCCATGTCAATAGCCCACATATTCAAGAGAACCCTGATGAAAAAGGTGCTTTCATCTGCTGCAGCCTGGCAGCATGATGTCCTGTCATCAGAGGAGTACACACCATAGAGGTCTTCTCCTCCAGTGGTCCATGCATGGTGTTTGGACATCAAAAGCATGGGAGGACTGCAAGCGGGTGCATGTACAAGGTATCTGACCTCTTTAGCAAAGTATGGACGGACACCCTAAGGCCTGGTTAAAAAATACAGTCAAAATTAAACTGGATGTGTAGCGGGTAGAAAGCCAGAAATGTCCTTGTAAAACATTATTGCCACACAGTTAATAGTGGATTTTTTCTTGTCCGTATGGACCAGTTAAAGGATGGAATTTTCCTGAGCTGAACCAGTTTATTGCACAGGGGCCATTTTAAAAGACTATCTGACAGAGGGATAGATGAGCCTGTTATGAGAATAAACTCCCAGACAACTAGGACAGCCCCAAGGAAGACCAACCTGATAAGGAGGAAGAGCTATTAAACAAAGGAGCTCTTTGTGCTCCAAATCCAAATATATCTCATGCAAAAACAGAGCTTTCTAAAACAAATCCCAGCAACAGATGAAGGATTTAGGCACAGCTCGGTTGTCTGTTTAATGACTCCCTTGCATTTACCCCACCGAGGGAGGAGGACCCAAACACTGATATTGAGATCCTTTTGCATGTGGATTAGAGCAGCACAAATGGCTGAAGACTAATTTTGCCTTGTTACCGTTCTTCACTGCTCCCCTGTCCTACTTTTCACTCTTAAAGGAATGAGTAATTCAGAAAACCCACTGATAGTTATGGATGCTCCGGTTCTTCCGGGCTCACTGGCTGTATGTGAGCCATGAGCCTAATTATGTATTTGAGGAGCATGTGTAATTCTTTGTATCAGGATAACCTTGACTTGGAGGCAAAGGAGATGGCTCAGAGTGAAGTTATCCACCCTTTCCTGCACCAGGCCATGTCCTATCCCAAAAGGACATTTTGCCTGGATATCCAGCCCATTTCTGGATCACCCTTGCATTAAGCCTGGCCTGTTGGTGGGAGCTTTATGAGCTGGTGGAAAAAGAAAGTCTCAGTGGATTTTCTAATACACCAAGGAGAAAAAGTAAAGGCACAGATGAGTCCAAGAGGATGCCATTTGGATGACACAGGGCTGTCAGCCACCTTTCAGAGGGCAACAAGCTGCATTTTCAGTCATTTCTTTCCCAATTTTCAGTCATTTCTTTCTTGCTTTGATTTTGATTTGGAAGTCGAGGTTGAAGCACTGCACATGGAGCATTTCACAGCTGCCCTCTGCTCATGCAAACACTCAGCTTGATGGGTAACCCCAAGGAACCAGAGTCAGAAGCATTTTCTTAGGTTTTACTTATTGAACGGGTCCATTTGTCAATTGAAAGAGAGGCTCTTTTATCTTAAACCAGAACTGGAGCCCTCTGCGCCTCTGTACAAGCAACCATGAGATGCTGCTGGGTGTTTAGACCCAACCTTGCTCCCTGTGCTGGCCTGGCTGTGCAGAACACACTCCATAGTGAGTGATGTGGCCTGGCAGCCATTCCAAATGCTACAGTCCTGAATGGAAAGTGCTTCATGTGTGACCCCACTGAGCAACCCTGCAATTGCTGCTGCACACTGATGCCCCCCAGCTCATCACCCGGCAGCTGTGGGAGACTGACATCCCATACCAGTGGCTTCCCCAGGAGCTGGCAGGGATTAATGATGACCTTATTGCTTATTGACTACCAAATCCCTGCCCTCCACTGGATGCATCTCATGCAGTGACTGCCTGGAAGGAGACAAACTGCTCCAGAAGGGTTAGGTTTCCCTTAGCTCCTATGTTCTATAAGCTCTGTGTGGATCTCTCTGATAGATCCCTATGTCTTAACTGGCTTTAAATGCCTCTTTTTGACACCTGAAGTCTCCCCCCAGGAATCACCTGTGAATAAATGAATCTCCCTTTAGTATTCACAGAGGCAAAATTCATTGGGGAACCCACTGGGCTAAGTCCAAATCCAGCTCAGGTTTGCCTTTAGGAGCAAATCTAAGCTGTCTGTCTTCATCCTTGACCTTCTTTCCTTTCCCTTGGCAATAGCAATCCTCTTTCCCAGACTAACCAGCACAAGAAAGCCTGGTCTAGGTGTTAGCAACCATCCGAGTGAAGAGTTATTTTAAATCCAGCCTGACTTTCTGACTTCTCCTCCTGTTCTCCTGAGCCACCAGCTATGGAAATCTTTCACCTCTGATAAAGCAGATTAGCTACTGGAAATGTCAGCGAGAGGCTACAGATGGCTGCACTGTAGGGAGATATTTCCTTGCTAGCCCTGGAAGCTGCTGAACACCTCACCCCAAGAGGGATGCTCCACAGTCCATTGCATAGTGACTTGGCCTGTGAGGCTCTTAACGCAGGAACACCCCAATGTGCTCTGTTCAGTGGAGTTTGCCAACAGCAGCGAGTCAAACCTGCAGACAGCTTTGTGCAGGGGAGGCAGGGCTGGGGTTTTCCCCCCCTCTTTCCTGTTTCCATTTCTTTCTCCTTTAATTCTGGTAATGGATTGGAGGCAAATGAACAGCATCTGGCAATTAGCACATCCCTCGCCCGGCTCCGATCTGCCACCAGCTTCGGAGTGTTTGCCTTTACTTTCAAATCGTTGGCTGTCAGAGAGAATTAAATGGTGCCTAAAGAAGCACACAGACGTTATAATTAAAGGCACGCCAACCTTGACAGGTAGCTGGGAGTGGAGCTCGGGATTTCAACTTTCCATGGGAAAAGGGGCTGTTGGCACATGTGCTCTCCAGCTCCATGTGTTTCTCCCAGCTGATCTATCCCCAGGTGCTTTTTATACACCCATACTTGCGATTAATTGTCTCTTTGTCTGCTCTGTTTCAGCAACCAGCCAGCCCAGTACTGCAGAGTGTGCTTTAAATTGAGGAATAAAACTGGAATCCATTAGCTGTGATTGCATGTGGGGCTCTGCTGTTAGAAAAGATAGGAATGATTTCATAGAAAACAAAAGAGGGAGCACACAAACCTGCTGGCACACAGAGCATCCTGTAACCGTGCAGGCTGTAATCCAAGGCAAGTGTCTTCTACCTAGAAAGTGAATGCCTGGTGCAATGGGCACCTTCTTGCCAGGCCATATATTATAATCATGGTCTTCCTCAAACTCAATGCTTTCTCATTCTGCTCCTTCTAATTCAAACAGCGTCAAATCTTCATCCTGTAGGTATTGACCCATCTAACTCACAAGCTCAGCTGACCCTTTTAGGGAACAAAGGGGGCATGGAAAGTGGGTATGTCCACTACCTGCCCAGCTTTGATCCCAGGGCTGAATGGAGAACAAACATCACAATAATGGGATCTAGCCCTTATTCAGGGGATTTTAGGCTCTCAGGTTGCCAATCCAGCATCTTTCCTATTGAGAGCTTAGGGCTATAACTGGAGGGCATGTAAGGTGTGAGGCAATGGTACCCTTTCAGCCTTAGGGCTGGTGCTAGCTTTGCAGAGGTGGGCAGAGCTGCACTGCTTATGGAAAGGTCTGCTTCTGTGGATGTTTGGATGGAAAGGGATAGAGTGCGTGTGCTGTCACACAACTCCAAGTTTGGATATCACACCAGGCAGCACCAGCCTGGAGAGTGCAGCCTCCCCGCATCTTCTAAATCATACATGGTCTCTTGGTGCTTTCACCTCCTCTCTAGGTTTTAACTTTAAATGGCTGAAAGAAAGTAAACCAGGGAGGAAAAACACCAGAGGGATTGTACTTCTCCTTCTCTCTCTGTCCCACACCTTGAAGCTTCTTCCCACCCTCATCTCACTCAACTTCCGATATCTCTCTTTCTTTTCACCCCCCACTTCCCCTGCGCTCCTCCCCAGTCCCTCTCCCTGTCTCTGATGGATGGAACCATTAGTGAAATCACTGTAAATAATGTGTAAAGTTAGAAGTTACAACAAGGTATCTCATTAAAGCCGCTTCACTCATCTTACTTCCCAATTAATGTTTAAGGCTTCACTGGAATGTGGTGACAATATGTCACAGCATATCATTGTGGCAGGCGACAGGAAGTTAATAACCCAATGGCCCTTAAAGGAGCCTTTAATGTCAGCTGCAGAGGAGTAAATAACATTGGTTTCTTCCCACCACCTCTCACCCCCTTTCTTTTCCCTTTTAGTCTTTAAATTCCCTACAGGAACGAAAGAGGTTTGTGCTGAAATAACATCATTATCTCATGAAGCCATCTCCCACAAAGGCAGAGCAGAAGAGGTGATGCCCAAGGAGCTCTGGGATTTTTGGCACCATGATGAAGTTGTTCCAAGTCCAATTTGGGAGCTCGTGTTTGCCTTCCCCACCCTTTCTGCCCCCATTTGGGGTCTTTTTCCTTCTTCTATTGAGGAAATTCCTAGATTAATTTCTACCCCCTTCGTACACCCTAAGCACAACTTCGCAGCATCAGTGTGGCCCAAAGATTCCTTTCATGTTTAACAGTTTCATGTGCCATTATCCAAACTTCCTTCTTTTGCATTGCAGCTTTCAGGAGGACGAGTCATCTTTGCCTTTCATTCCTCAAAGTACCTGCTCACTTTGAATACCGTCACTGCTCTTTACCCTCCTGTTGCTGTGTGCTGGGGTCTGAGCCCTCCTGGATATCACCCATCACTGTTTCAAACTGGGAGCTATCACAAGGGTTCTGCCGGAGTCAAGGAAACTGCTCCAGCTCATCCCGAGCTGCCAAAACTGGACCTGAACTCCTGATTCCACAAGCGATGGTGTGGCATCAGTGCCACTCCTCTGGGGATGTAGAGGTCCATTAATCACACTGTGATGCAACGTAAATGACCCATTATTGGAAAACTGTTTTGTAGATGTATTCCATAAAGAGGAAGAGCAATAATCATAATCTGTAACGTTTGTTTAAAAAAAAATACAGGAAAATTGTCTAGATATTCAGGAATGAATCCTGGAAACTCAGCTCAGCTCAGCCACACACCCAATATATTGTATCAGGCAAATCATGCATGGATATTTCATGGCCTTGTGTTCCTCCTGTACAGTGGGTCTAAAAGTGTTTGCTCTCTTCACCTGGGTTATTGCTTTAGTGTTTGGAAAGGTCTTTCAAATTTGAGGCTAAACAGACAAGCATTGTGACTATATAAATACTTATTTTACTTATTGTACAAGGGACATTACAAATATGTCCCTAGACTTTGGTTCTAATAATAAGAAAACTCAGGGTGAATATCAAGAGCGGTCTCCTGGCAATGAGATTAACTGTTATTATTGTAAGAAGGTCCCAAATGAAAAGTTGTTTCTTTCGGAGCATTTAAAACTTCACTAGTTCCCAGATTTTGGAAGGTCCTGTTCTCTTCCAAGAGAATAGGGATCGCCAACCAAGTTGTGTTTCATCTTCATGCCAGAATGGGCTATAAAACATACTGCGGAACACTGTGGAGATTGCTCAGGAGAGATTTACTAGCATGAGAGGACCATGAATCCCAAAGAGGTGCAGAGCATGAATGTGTAAATGGGTCTTAAAGCAGCCAAAATTTGGTCCGTACAACCTCAGATTGGAAAACACAAACTGAATGGAAGTAGATGGAGTTCTACTCATGGGACATGGGATGTCCTGTGGGGAGCATGGGCACGGTGAGGTCTGTCACAAGCCAAGGGTCTAGCGTGGCATCTAAACCCCTGTCTGGATCTAGACTTTTATCCCTCTGCTTCTTGTGGGCCATTCATTATTCACCTACCTTGTTCTGCCTCCCCGCACTGCTGGACGTTCAACAGATTGAAGATTCACCCAATGGTTTGAGATCCTCAGCAAAAGGCACTGCAGAAATGCAGATGTGCTCAGTTCCCCCCCGCCCCGG
>JASSUY010015948.1:0-30099 GCA_032466535.1 Forpus xanthops | reverse complement strand
GGGACTGTAGTGAGAGGACAAGGGGTAACAGGTTCAAACTTAAACAGGGGAAGTTTAGATTGGGTATGAGGAAGAAATTCTTTATTGTAAGGGTGATGAGGCACAGGGACGTTGTGAATTCTCCATTGCTGGTGGTGTTGAAGGCTAGTTTGGACAGAGCCTTGGGTGTTACAGTTTAGTGGGAGGTGTCCCTGCCCATGGCAGGGGGGAGTTGGAACTAGATCTTAAGATCTTTTCTAACCCTAACTATTCTGTTATTCTATGTATAAGATCAGGAGTTTTTTTCCCTGACTTTCATCACTGCATTTCTACAGGATTTCAAGTGAATGTATTATCTTGTCCCTGAGTCCCTGCGCAATTTTTCACCCTGGGATTTATTTTTTTTTTTCCTGCGTTTGGTGATTTTATATCCTTGACCAATGTTGTCATTTTACGTATTCTTCCATTTTATAGATCATCTATAAAGAAGTTGAGCAGGAAAGGTTTGAGCACTCTTGGCCTCTATCCATTAGGAAAACCGGCTATATATTACTGTCTGCTGTTTCCTATTTTTAACCTTTCCTCTTATCTCCTGGCAACTTAATTTCTCAACCTTTCAGACTTTGTCAAATGCCTTTTGGAAATCCAAGCCAGCTATATTGACCAGATCTCTCCCGCCCATGTGCCTTTTGATTCCTTCAAAGAACTCCAGTAGACTTGTGAAACATGTTGGCTCTTCCCCAAAGAAGTCTGATTTATCCATGTGTCAACTAATTCTGTTAGGACAGATGTTGGGCTTAGTCAAGTACAGCACTCTGGATCACATCAAAAAGCCACTTCCATCCCTCTGTGAACAGAGCTGGTTACAAACCACAGTTAGTAGTTCACCTTGAGTTCAAGCAGAAGTGCTGGGTGAACACCATCTGCGCCTGCAAATGAGCTGACATTCCTTTAGTTGACTTGGGTCCCCTACTGACACTTCAACTGGAGGCACTTATTCTGGTGATTCCCCTGGAAGGAAGTTTGCAGTGGTAGGATTTCCCCAAGATCTTCCATGTTGAACACTGGGGTAAAAAACACACTGAGCTTTCTTCAGATGGCTTTGTTTTTCTCAGAGCATGAGCCTCTGGAGACCCTAGAGCCTACAGTCAGACTCCTTGCTGCTGCTATGATTGAGAAGGATTTATTATTTGTTTCTAAGCCTTTTGAAGTTGTTACTAGATTATTTTTTTCCCCTGTCTTATGGAGTTTTTCCTTGCAACCAGACAGGGTTTAATTATTTTTTTTTCTTGTCTCTTTATTGATCTGCTTGAAACCAGTTCATATTTGAAAGTTGCCTTCTTGCTTTTAATGTACTCTCATCCTGCTGTTCAGCCACACCAGCTTCCTTTTGACCTACCCTAGGTCCACATTCAATAAATGGTATGTTTGTTATATGTTCCTGGATACCTACATGCTGCTGCTAAATTTAATTCCCATATTCAACTCTTATCTACTCTCTGAATTCCCTTTGTGAATTTTTAAGTGCAAGAGTGATGCTTTTATTTTAAACCTCTTTTCAGACCTCCAGCCTTGATAAATCTTGATCCATTATGGTTTCTGTTACAGGGAGATTCTTCAGTGGTGGTACTTCGAAATGCATTGTGTGTATCATCTGGCATTAAGTCACAAATTTTCTTTGTTCTTGGGCCACTTTTTTTACCATCTCTAAAAATAATCATTAATTGTGTCTAAAACTTCAGGCTTGACAGATAGTATATCTAGAGTTTGTTGCACATTCATGATAGATGTCTTGTCTTTGTTGAGGCCTTGTCAGAGGCTTCTTCAGCAGATCAAAGCCACTCTTGCCTGTCTGATGGGTGGTCAGTAATCTCATCCTGATACTCTCCCTCCCTGTTTAGACTGTAATTTCCAATTAAAGATGACCTGCATGAATTCATAATTTAATTTGTTAACCTGGTTTAATGTAACAGATTGCTCTTTCCTTAGGACCAGACTACTTGGTGTTTCAAGCCTTCATGTTTCCCATGTCTTCTGTGGCTGCTGCTATGTCATTCTTGTGATGGTCATTTCATGTCTTCTATGTGTTTGTCATGCCACAGCTTTGTTGAGAGCCTGACCTAGTTCTCCCATTCTTCTTTCTTAGACCTTTTTTTATGGTTTTGGGACAGTACATGCACAGTTGCTTTGGTTTTTTTTCTTTTATTTTTCCAGATATTCTTTAAATTAGCCCTTTGTTTTGACGTTTTTTCTTAACTTTTGCCAGATACTAGCAGATTCATTATTTCTATAGAGTTGTTAAGCTGAAGATGAAACTTTCTGCCTCTGCAGAGTCTAACATGGAGCAGAAAGAACCTGCATGGCCTAAGTAATTTATTTTGCTTTTGAAAGTCATACTCACAGAAAAAAAGTAAAATCTTAGCAGATAAATCAAATTAAAAGCAGGTTTGACACAGGGTGATACCAGGATGGAGTTGGTTATGTGGAACTCAGCTTCACTGATCTCTTCCCACATTTTCATCTGTCTGCCAGAATAAGCAAGAGGAGAGACAAATCTCGCTTTGTGTGTACACGTACTTGCTTTGTAAGGGAAAAACCGCTTCCTGCCTACTACCACTTTTTTGGTAGGACTTTATGTCCTCCTCTCTGCCTTCTCTTTATATGTCACCTTCTTTTCAAAGTTAATTAGAATGAAACATGCTAGCAGTGCAGGCATGCTTGGGGTGCTCCGAGGTTGGCCAAAGGAATAAAAGCTTGAAGGTCTTGCACTAAAATTTTGGGTAGTACAGCAACCGCAGTGCAATTAGTAGCTCTCACTGATGATCTGTGGGCATTCTGGGGAAGCCACTGGATTAAGAGAACACCATTCACCCATCTGCTACAGCAACATCTCCAAATCCTATCATACATGGGTGTATGTGAGAATTTAGAAGAGGCTGCAGGAAACGTTGCACAAATGCCTCTGGCAGCCCTTGGAGGAGGGGCATAAGTTCATTTGAGGTGGACCTCTACTTAGTAGCCATGAATCTGGAAACCACCCAGCAAGTGATTTTTTTTCATAGAGGATTAGGTTCTTTTGGAAAAAGAAATGAGGGCAAAATTTAGTGTCTTTCTGTCTAAAACACATGGGACTTCTACAAATGTACAATAAGTAGTGTACACAGTAAGTTAGACAAACATGTACGTCTAACATCAGCAACATATCAATCTGTTCTCCGCATTCTTTAAAAAAATCTAGGAGAAGAAAACTGCAGCCAAGTCTTTTTAATCTGAGCACTGCTGTTGCCATGGTGAGCCTTTACTTATGTGAGAAACACAGTCCTACTTTAAGGCTGGAGGCAAAAGGGACATTTAGTGTTTACATGCTTAGATGGGCTGATTTGGGGTTCATGGGATGTAATTAGCAGTGTGCAATTAGATTGTGGGATTTTGTAAAGTAGAAGAGCAACAAGCAGAACGAACTGTGATTTGAGCAATTTCAAGCTGTAATTAGACTGAATTTTCCTTAAGATTAAATCTGGCTTTCCAAGGTTATAACATGGACATGGCTCTTTCCCAGTGTCTCCCAATAAGTTGCCTTAAAATAACTTTGGTATTCTTCTATGGTGTATATGCTAGCATCTTTGAACCAAGTTTGGTAGCTGGGATTTATTCACCATTTGGAGTTCTAAAGTAAAATGCTTTTTTTCTGAGCACTTCTTATAAGCAGGGGTTTTCCTTGGTGTTTTCCAAAGGAAAAAATAGGGAATCTGAAGGTATTTCCTTTGATGTCAATCAGAAGTGTGAAAGGAAAAAACCTGATGCCTTATCTTCCAAATGCATTCTCTTGTTTATAGATCCAAACTGTTAAATTCAGAACTAATAAGGAAAATAGGGGGAAGTTTGTAACTTGTCTCCTTCCTCACCACAGTATTTTTTTCTTCTTAATTATACAAAGGTAGTTAGCACCACTATGGGAGCTTTATTTTTCACTGACTTTGTGTCATTTTAAAGTTAAGATGTGAGTCTACAATAGAATTCAGTATTGCTGAGTATACCCAAATACATCAGCTGATTCAGCTGATGCATATGAGGATTTAAACTCAAATTTTATCTCTGTAGTGACCCATGATTTAGGAAGAGTTATATAGGAATTAGTATGCTATAGTCCCTGGCAATCCTTCAGTGAACTGCATTTTATTCTAGCTTGTCACCCTGCAGTGGGGTGTTTGATGTTGTGTTGCAATCCAACAACCCATGAATCTAATATTTTACTCTGAAAGGTTGATTATTCATATTAGAATTAGCATGTGAGGAGAGAAATGTGCCAAGAAAGCTATTAAGGCATAATACGGTTGGGCACTGGCATAGCAATGATAAAAAGGCAAGCTGAAGTGCATTGCGCTTTCAGTTTATTCCCATCAGCCAGGCAGAAGAGTTTCTCTTTGTAATGAATGCGTGTAGAAGCATGATAAATGTATCTTTGCAATTTGATTCCTACCCCACATTTCTACTGTAATGACCACAGCTGCATGGGAATAAAAAAAAAAACAAAACAGCTTTCTTGGAAGTAGCAATGGGGTGGCCAGGACATGAAACTCTCTGTGGACTAGGGTGACCTAAAGTATGTAATAGCTTTTATGTAGTGGCTGTAACATTTCAGCTGAATATCCTTTAAAAACTCACTGTAAAACGACAACAAAAGAAAAAAAAAAAAACCGAAACGAAACACAGAACACCTCAGTATTGCATGCCTGCTGGCATCAAAGCATGATGATATTGGACTATGTGTAAATCGGCATTTCTTTCACCCAGCAACTGTGATAATACCTGTTGCCCAAGGAAAGCTGGTGAGAATTTTTCTAATGAAAATGTTGAATTCTCAAGGAAATGCTTTACAGAGTTATGGGATTTCAACATTAATTTATTTGGGAAAAAAGATGTGGATGAATAATATTTTAAAATTATATTTCATTTTATATTTGATGTGCAATGTTTGAAGTGCTGTGAAAAATAATTTACTTTTTCTTAGAATTTGTTTAGTGTGAAATTTCAGGTTGTGCTGTTGCTGCCTGTCTTGGAGTCAGGAAGGTTATTCATGCTCTGTTTTTCCAGTGTCACCCATGAGTTTCCTACCCAGGTTAATCCAGCATACTATACACAATGATGCTATCAGCAAATATTTTGGGTTCAGTCCCTCACTACTGAGCCAAGGCAGAGCTGCAACACAATGACAATGAAGCAATTTCTTTTTTTTTTCATATAGTAACACTCAGAGTTAAGAAGAAACAAACCCCCTTCTTAAGCAATATCTTTTAATACTGTACAGAACAGGAAACACTGCCAGAGGAAGGAATACTTCACATCCTCCCTCCACCCCTTTTAATTAAAATTGATTAAAGTCTTGGGTTTGTAAGTCAGTCTACTCTGTATATTGTTTGAACTATTTCAGGATGTTCCTAGCATTAGGCCTATTACAAAACTGCAAATGTTATTTTAACCAAAGCTAAAACCGGGAGTTCCTGAAGTTGGACCCTGACAGTCCTGTTGGAGCACCAGTCTGTTTCATTAGAAGTTGGAGGAGAAACACATGCATCTAGAAAATAAACCACACATTTTCTGCAGTGACCTCCCTTTGACTTTCAGTGAAAAGCAGGCAACCTATTCCCTATAAAACATCCTGACAACCTTGTGCTCTATTGAAAGCACTTTGCTTCAAACCTGTAAGGCATTATCACCCCCTGGTCAGCTGACTGATACTTCCACCAGAATTTTGGTTTGTTTCTGTCAGGTGAGCACAGTGTGGATATTTAATAAAGGTGTTGCAAGAAGAGAGGATACCACAATGAGCATCTGAAAAAATGGTTGAAATTTTTAGGAGTTTAAATAAAGTTGCTCCCTGCACATCTTTGTTCAGATAAGATCCCACTGCAGTGCTTATACTGTTGCTGGAAGGAAGGTACTGAACCCAATAGGCATAATTTGTTTAATAAGTTATTGCCCAACTCTTGGCACATTTAGAAGTTGAACAATACTGACTTTGAAGTCTAAAGAGCCTGGATAACAACAAGGTCTTTCCTAGCTGTTTTAACTGACTGTATTTGGGAGCATTCAGTTACATTTCCAAGTGAAATTGGTCTCCATGCAATAGCAAGTCTTCAAAGCCCCATAATTCAAACAAATCTTCTATTTGCTAAAGTACTGAAACAACTTACAGCTTATTATAATAGCATAATATCATGTTCATGTTGCCAAGTTCTAATTAAAAGGTAATGTGCTTTTAAAATAGGGAAAGGAATGATTTCTCTGTTAGTTTTTTAACTTCATGTTTTTAATTTCAGATCTCCTTCTCCTTCCAGAGGAAGTTAGAGATGCCATAGCTTTAATGTCTGTTTTAGCTGCCACTCAAATGTTCACTTTCTGTAAGAAAATCTAAACAAGGAGGTATGCTATTTCTCCTGATGTGAAGGTCATTAAAGGCAAGTATGCTGTGAGTTCAAGTGCTGGGGGTCCAAGAGAAATTCCCAGCCCTGACAACATGAACATGAAAAGAAAGACAGGCTTTCTTTTTGATGCAATGGTCTATGCAGCTAAAGCTTTCAATTGCATCTTTGCTACTAGCACATTGCTTTTAAAAATCCAAATGAAGTCTCTCTTGATTTGGATTTTTAGTTGAAAGTGTAAGACATATAAAGAAGTGGTAGCAGCTAAATCGGGAGTTAAAGCCATGGCACTGCTGACCTCAGGAGGATAGTCTGGAAGAAGGAGACCTGAACTAAGGACAAGTTGGGTTTTAAGTTATCATACTTTCTCCCTGTATCTATCCTCAGACACGGGTAAATAGTTTGATATACACCTTCTACTTTTTCAGTGTTGTTTGCAGTTAGGAAAAAAGGAAGAGTAAGAAGAGTTTCACGTTCTCCTTGGTCTTCCTTGGTGCAGGGCAGTAAAGGATCTCTAACAGGTCAAGCTCTGTAGGTAACACTGTAACACCACTCTCCCAGGAATGGATTAGCATCAGAATAGCAAATATCAGACAGAATTTATTTACAGGTGTACTAAAATGCCCTCTGTTATCTCTGTGAAAGGACAGAAAACACCATCGGGGTTTAGGGTAATAGCATGTCAGTGCTCTCTGGTTAATAAAACTCAGGGCTGGATGGGTAATAGCAACTTTACTGCTGATGGGAAATAGCATGAGCATTTTGTGCTGGTACTTTTATCCAACAGCTTGCAGTCTTTGGTGTTTACCTGCTTTTGCTGCTGATGGAGATACCCTGGAACAATTTTGTGATCCTGTATTTGTGAATGAGCTAATAAATTGCAATAATGTGGCAGAGCTTGAAATGAATTCAGCTTTTCTGTAATGTTATGTGATTGACTGTAAAATAGGTAAAGAACTGGTCTTTTTTCTTGTTATTTTTATTCTTATTGATACCAGTATTTACCTGAAAGGGACTTTTGGAAGTTAAAAGGTGCATTTGTGTGTCATGAGATAAACAGACACCTGGTACCCTGAGGAAGAAACAAAACATAGGCATTTCCCAGACATTACCATACATGGTAGTTAGGAAATAGTTATTACCTGCTATCACTCCCTGCTCCAC
Organism: Forpus xanthops; assembly: GCA_032466535.1. Taxonomy (NCBI): domain Eukaryota; kingdom Metazoa; phylum Chordata; class Aves; order Psittaciformes; family Psittacidae; genus Forpus; species Forpus xanthops. The sequence continues at coordinate 22,534 of JASSUY010015948.1, read as the reverse complement.
CTGAGTGTAATTTTGGGGCAGGCATCTCCTTTTCAACTCATACAAGTCAGTGGAGACCTGAGAGTGCTCTTCACCTACTAGGATCAGACTCTTGGAAAAGTCTGATGAGCATGTTACCGTCTTCCCCGTTTTGGGTTCAAACCCTTGTTTGTTTTGGTTTGGTTTTTACTATAATGGTTTGTCAAGGGACTTTTCCCTCCGCCAGGTGTAGTGACTCAAATAGATTGATATCTGGAGGGAATGCTAGGTAAGAAGGGTTTTGCATGTGGGGTGGGGCCTTTGAGAGGTTGAGTGGCAACACAACATAAAGAAAAACAGATTTGCTCTCAATGCCTCTCAAGAATTTGCTTTCAGACATTCCCACGCTCTGGATCTTGCTGGTTGTGTAAAATACACTGTTGCTGTGCCATGCTTCTGTCTGTTGCCTGAATGTGGCTAAGTCTTCTGAGCCTCACTCAAACAGGGCGTAGTTGAAGGTAAGGATCTTATGTGGGCGTGACATAAGGGGCTTTTTATTTTTCTTTCACCCATATAACCATTCATAGATTTCCCCTTGTTCAGAGTCATTCAGAAACACGTGAGTCTTAGCTTTTTGGAGTCATTTGAGCAGGCGGGGACGAGGGCTGGCTGGAGCAGAAGGCAAGACATGGGTTCCCTACCACCATTTGCTGCATTTGCTCTTCTTTACATCGCTTTTAGATAGTGAAGCTTCCTCGTTACATGAATTCAATCCATGTCCTCTACCACTCTTCACTTGCATTTTGAATTGCATCTCTCTTAATAGCATAAATCCAGTCCAGGAAGCCTGCTGTGACTTCAGGGTCCAAGGCAGGGCAATAGCAGCCAGATGCCATAAGTAGACTACACCCAGGTGGGTTATTTCACCAGGGCTAATATACGTATATTTAGATATATAGAAAAAATAGTTACAAAATCAAAGATTTGAGGGAATTCTTTCTATCGTTTATTCACAAACTAGTTTTGTTTGGGTTTTTTTTTAAGCGCTGCATCAGTTGAAGCAGCATGCTAAAAAGAATTAGCTATATCTTAAGAATGTAGCTATATCGAGAACCATAATTAGATAGATTCTCTTGTTAAGTGGACACAGGAGTCTGGTTTTCTTTTGTAAAGCGTTTTTCCTCACCTGTAGCTGTTAGGCTCATTTAATTTGTGTCTTCTTGCAAGCTGGGTCAGATGATCACCATCCATGTACTGAAACTCAAGTTATTTTTGTCTTTGCAGAGGTTCATTATTTCTGTCTGCAGAAATGTATGCCTCAGCTATGGGTGATAGAGTGGTTAGGCCAGCCGAAAAACCTGAATATAATGCTGACAAAATAGTTGTTAAATGAGCAGGTGTCTGACACTGAGGAAGACTCTGAAATTCTCTTTTTATCCACCCAAAATGGTTACATTCACTCTTATCAGGGGGTTGGTGGTTGGTTCCCATTTGGTTGTAATTCACATCTAGTTGGCAGCATACAGGTGGAAAGAGCCAAGTTGTCTATCAAGATGACAGTTTGGTAACAGATGTCTAATGTTTCCGAACACATTTAGCTCATGTGATAGGAATTGTGAGCTGGTTTAGTAAAGCTGGAGCAGTTGGGCAACTGCAAACCTCTGCTTCTCACATTTTGTCATTTATCGTTTTTAGCTGCCTAGGTAGGATGATTTTTTTTCTTTTTTCTTTTTTCTTTTTTTTTTGTAGATTTGGGAGGAGAAGTTTGAAACGTGTTTCAGAGTAATTGTCGTCCTAGGAGACAATCACTCATTTAAATGGTTGGAAATGTCAAGCAGTGTAAGAAGCCATGTGTTTCTCTGTCCTATTCTGCATAACAGGCATTGCACAAATGCTTGGGCTGTGGCTTCTGCGCTGGTGTTTCAAAGTAACAGGACATGTGGACGATGGTATTTACTCCTGATCCCCCTGATTACTCTGGTTTCTCACATGTGATGCCTGTCTGTGCTGAAGAGGAGGCGGAATCAAGGCATTTTTAATTAGCAGCTCCTTAGGAGTATGTATTTTATTTGGAGGAAAAGGTGGAAGTCATGGTACCAAGCCCCAGGTTGCCCATAAAAAGGCCATGATAATTGTTAGGGCAAGAATGCTGCAGAAAGCCAGTCATTTGAGTGAGATTTCAGTAGGGTACCTCTATCAAATTTTCAAGAAATCTTGGAGAAGGACTTGATAGATTTGGAAGGATGCTTGTGTTTGGCCTAGATCTAAACATCTCTGTGCTGTTTTGTGACATCTACTATGGAAATGATACCTCTCCTATTAGGTATGGAAGTGGATTATATGCTCCAGCAGAGTTGGTTTGGTAGGGTAGGTGACAAAACCTGTTTTCAATAAGCAAAACATCCTATTAAGAGTGCATTGGGAGTTAAAGCCTGGATTCCCACAAGCTCTTGTGAAAATCTTGGCCTTAATTTTAAAAGCTCTTTATTAAAAAGCAAACTTTTTTTTTTCTCTCTATTTTGATAATGTTTCCTGTGTCTTTTCTTGTTGTACACTTCCAGCTATGATTTCCCAGGCATATTGGCCTGTAATAGCTTGGGTAAGAGGCACAATTACCAAAATATCTGGAGAAGGGCTCTTCTTAATTATGTCTAATTCAGAAAAACCCAGAAATCTCAACATCAAAAGTTTGAGTATTGCATCTCTGTAGCTCCAGAGTGTCACTGAACATGGGTATGATGCTGATCAGCATTCATGCCTCCAAGCTTGACTGAAATGTCTTCCCAATATATGTCTTATCTATTAATTTAGAAACTTAAATCACCAACTTTTCCAGAGGTCAAAAAATCATTTTCTTGTTTGAAAAGTCTCAGAGCACCAGCATGCAGCTGTGTATTTAGAATATAGCCACATTTCTTATTAGACTGCTAGGTACCAGATGGGAACAACCTGTAGCACCTGCAAAGTGGTACTCAGAAGAAATATGCCCTGGCTTGGCGCACATATATTTTTCCCAGAGTGCTAGTTATTTCTGTGTTGTCTTGCACAAGTGTGGTCAAACTGTCTCCACCATTCATCCCATCTCTGTTATGTTCCCAGGGAATATCCCAAGCATCCTTTCCAGTATCTGAGTGTAGCAGATTTCTTCAGCCTGGTCCAGAGCCAAATGTTTTCCTGTAGATACACAAATATTAAAATTTTAAACTACTTCTGTATTTCTTTGCACTGCCCTCCCAGTGCCTTGAAAGAGGTGTTTTGGGGTTTTTTTGAGGTGATAAAGTCAGACATTACATATTTTTTTCATTGTAATTCTATTGAGTGCGGAACGCATGCTACAAAAAGCCTTGATATTTTCTGTTTAGGGAGCAGCATGCTTAAATTAAGGAAATTGGAGGACAGAAGTTGAATATTCCATATTCTAAGTGTCAGGATAAGGTTTATACCCCAGTTTCTGATTAGAAGATAGATTGGGAATATTTGCATTTTGATATTTTTATTTAGTGATTGAAGAGATTTTTTTCTTAAGCTTTACAGTGTTTATAAGTGTATAACTTCTGGTAGTTTATAGGAATTTATCTTGAAAGTGGACTTTGACCTTTATAAGTTGAAGTAGAACAGAAGTCAGATGTGACTGTTGTTACTAAGCATGTGAAAGGCTTGCTTGCCTGATTTTAAATGTGTTTGGTTTCACTATATGTTTTTGGAATTTCTTTCTGGTTTTGGATGCCTGTTGCACAATATCTAGCAAACTGCATCCAACTTTTATATGCTTTGTTTCACTTGTCTGTATTAACTACACTTAAGAAGTCTGTCAAAGAGAATTGGCCAAGAGATTTCAAAAAGCTATCACAATAATGCTGCAAGTACATTTTCCAAGCAAAACAATAAATGAACACGTTTTTGTACTTTAAAAGCCATCAGTAGAACTTTCGGCTTCTGCAACACACACAAAATAATGAAAAAGTTGGGACTGGAGTAGAGCATCCTGGCTCCCATCAAACTAAGGGATTTTTGGAAGAACTGGTGGACCTTGCAAGGGCTGGAACAAGCATCCTGCTTGTCTTACCAGCAGCATGCTATGTCTTACCTATTTTTTGTCCTCTCATGACACATGATGTAAACTGTACATAATTTTTGTAGGACTTGGTCATCTTTCAGGATGAGGTATTATAAAGAGAGCAGAATTTCCTGTGTCTGTCCCATATGATTTTGGAGCCCCTAACCCTTCTGACACCGTGCTGTTTGGCATTTCTCATCCCCTGCTTGTTCAGCATTGAGAAATCCTTACTAGTTGCTCAGGAGAGAAGATGGGGTAGCTGACCCCCTGCCTCCCTGGAAGCACATGATGGCTTCATTCAGCTCCCAAGCCTTAGGCAAGATGATGCAGGGCTCCTTAACCTGAAGTTGTTTGATTGTTGAAGGGAAATTGTCCATGCTGGGATTTCATCTCCTTAGCAATTATAAATCATTAAGGGCATTCAACTGGTCTATACATTTAGCATAAAAATTAGATCCATCTCATTGCTCTGTCACACTTAAAATGATGTTTCTGCTGTGACTTAGAAGGGAACACATAGGTACGTCTTTAATTTAGCAGAGGTTTTCAGTGACAGGTTTAGTATGTACCTCATGATAAGTATAAAGCAATCAATAAGCAGCTGTGTCACACAAGGTTATCCCAAGTGTAAAGCAGGCTCAGTTCTGATTTGTTTCCAAAGTCAGATGCATCAGGCTGCTGTGGCCACAAGAGCAAGGTCACCAAGAGGATCTGGTGACAGTATAAATGTTAAAGCAGAGCTTAAATGTTTTGTCTACAGCACCCCAAGATAAACTTATGCTTTATTACATTGGATTTGGGCTTTTGTGATGTGGCTTTTCACATTTCTTCACATCTCTTTTTATTTTTCCCTTTTGACTTTAAAGTTGGGCTTTTTCTCTCCCAGTGTTATTGAAGTTTTAAATAAAGAAGGTGGTTTGAAGGGAATAAGTCAATAGATCAATTCCATCCCATTATTGAATTAAAGACAGGTGTTATGGACAAGGTACTTAAAAGGATAGACAGATGCATATGCCTGTATGCTTGAGGCTAACATTTTATCTTTATGTTAGCATTATCATGCACAAATAAAAAATCCAGGTGAAATAGCAGATTATATGAAAACTATTTTGGCTAAAATTAATTACTGCAAACCACACCAATTCCCCCTTTACACCCTCCATGCCTCTCTCCATAATCCTGTCAGTGCTCTTTTCCCATACAAGTCTGTGTTGCCAGTGGCCAAAGGTTGTACATGCACGGGGACTCCTCCAGCAGCTGAATGTCAGACTTTATTGAGTGGGTGGATCCTGTTCATCCATTTCCCCTTCAAGCCTTTCTAAAAATACCATAAACCTTGTCAAGGAGCTATTTTAGAGGAATCATGTTCATGAGGATAGTCATGGGAAGCTTATTTTGGCAGGCTTGCATGTGTTCAATTTGCATGCTTCCTTAGTCAAGGGCTTGGTGAACCTGTGTTGCGAGCCAGTTGGACATGAGCTAAAGAGAGAGTATCTGGATTTGGAGACCTCCAGGGATGGGACATCTACTCCAAATGAGCTTATAAGAGGAAAAGAAGTGAAGATATTCTCATAGAAATGTTGATATGTGACTGAAGTCATTCATTTCAGGCATTTGCACACCAGCCTGCAGCTTATCGGATCTGATTTCATAAAACCTGGCTGTGATTTCTCTCCAGGGACCTTAATGATCTTGTCACTTTCAATAAACATTTATAGAAACTACTGCTAGCCTGTGGATAAGAAAAACTCCTATGAGAGACTTTATCTTCTAAAAATACATAAAGACACACAAAAAAAAAAAACAAAAAAAAACCACCACCCACAAGAAGATCAATAGAAAACATCAAAATGTAGCTGGATAGCTGGAGCTGAATTGCAGTACCAGATATTTGCATTGTAGGCATGCAGTAGGTATGTTTGCTTTTCGCACTTGGAAACCATGCACATCAGAGAGATGCTATAATTGGGACTAGTAAATCGATGTGTGTGAATAAAAGCAAACTGTAAGATAAAATGGAAGCTGAGCAGGTAAAGGCTGTTCCACGATCATGCCATTCGGGTACAGTATTGCACGGTACTCATGTTTACACATCTAAGAAATTTCCATTTTTTCACATAAAAAAATCCAGATACGAAGCCGAAGCTGCCTTCTTCGCCAATCTGAAACTATCTGATTTCAACATCATTGACACCCTTGGAGTCGGAGGGTTTGGACGAGTTGAGCTGGTAGGTAACCTTCTCTTTGAATTTTGACTGTCCTAGAGTAAGTACTGTGTTACTGGTCTTTTTTCTTTGCTTTTATGCCTGAATAACTGGAAGAAAATTATGTGATTGGATTATATATTTTCTAATGGTTGAAGAAAGCTGAATTACATTTTCTGGTAAATGAAAATGTACAAATAAATGCTTTGCAGTAACCAAGAAGAATTTATTTACTAGGTTGAGAGATGAGCACACATTATCTTTTAAAAATAACCTGAAGAATTGTGTAGCTGTTAAGTGTTACGATTTAAGGAGCAATATAATATCTTACTTAAACAAAACTGGAGAATAGTGCAGTGTCTCTTGTAAGCAGTTTCTGATTCAGGTATAGAGATAGTTTTATTTTGTTATCATGAAAGCTGTGCATCCGTTTTAGACATTTAGTGTCTAAACTAGTACAAGAGTTCACAGAAAACTACTTATTTTGTGCAGAATTTTGTAGAAAGGAAAAAAATCAACCTTGCTTTTTGCTCTTCTTGGATTTAGAGATCAGCAGTTTTTATTAAAACTGAATGGGAGGAGATTGAATTGACAGCCGTTGTGTGACCCATTTGAAATACAATGCAAATACAAAAATTTATAATAGAAAGAGGGAGCTTAGTTTACATCATAGTGCTGACCATGGAGGAGCTTCTGATACTCGTCACAAGCACAGTATGTTAGGAACTCCTGTAAATTAGGGGCAGAAAAGGGAACAGTTAGTGCTGCATCATGAAACCTTGGGGAAATTTGCACTCTGTAATCCTACTGGTGCCAAACACACTTGTAGTGCTAGTGACTGGAAAACTGGCAAAATGAAGTAGTTTGATGATTATTCGTGTTGCTATCAGGTAGATTCAGTGTTAAAAGTGCAACTAGCTCTTCCATGTAATATATTTCTAAGTTTTCATGTCTGGGTGTATGTAAAATTGTGCAGAGGAGAGCATGTCCATGAGAATGCAGGTCCCTTCCTGGGCTTTGGGTTTTGATTTATTATTTATTTGTCATTATTTTGGAAGAGAGTCACAAGAGCTCACCTGTAGTCTAGAAAGGCTGTCCTTTCCCCACTCCTTCTATAGCCATCTGTTGCTGAGAATGCTTTAAAGCAGGAGTTTAATTTGTGTTGTGCTTGACCTCCCTTTTGAAGGTCTTTCACCATCTGTTGACGACAGCATAATACTCAGGAGATTCATCGCAAATTAGCACCACCTCTGGCTTCTCTGCCTGATGTGACCTGTAGTGCGGGACCCACCAGTTTGGTGCTTGTTTTGAATCTTCTGAAGGAGCTTGTGAGGATTGTTTTCATTTTTAAGGCTCTTTTGGCACAAGATGTTTGAAAACCTTGAGATGTTCCTGGGAAGGTGCATAAGCTTGTATTGGTAAGGGTTGCTTATGCAACCCTCAAACCACACAGATATGAAAGCAGATTGGACTGTTACTTATGGCAATGGGCAAGTCCTCTACCTCTGCGTGCTAACAGAATTGATTTGTAAGGTTTAAGATGTTGTCAAAAACTAAATCTTAGCAAAGTGTGACACTTGACCAGGTGTGAAGAAAAGCAGGAATAGACGTGCTCTGTCACTTCAGTATATCAGATGAGAGTCAGGTAATTCTTAGGAGTTGTCCAAATCTCAGAAGCCTTCAAGAAGCCATGGTGCCACCAATGCAGCCTGCTAAAAGGCTGCTGATGGGAAAAATGTTTCCATTATCTTGTAGGGCTTTTCCTAAGCAGGAAAATGCTGGTTAAGGTAATTTTCTATAGCTTTTAACTAATACTGAATTACACACAGAAGGTTAAATGATATTTCAAAGTTTAGCTTAATGCTCTAAATTTTATTTTCTTTACCAGAGAGGGAAATTTTATTAAAGCAGGAAAATATTCTTTTTATCAAAACTAAGCCTAGAATTGCTGCCTTTTGCTTCTGTCTTCTCCATGAAAAATAAATGTTATAATTTAAATGAATTAATGCAAAATTTATCAGAGGAACTGACTATTGCCTGAGTGTATTACAGAAGCCTGCTAGTGCACTGCAGTGCTGGAATTTGTTCCTGGAAACCATTCACAGTTTTATACTTTCCAAGAGTAAAATTGATCAAATAAATAAAATATGTTGAAAGGAAGAGGATTTTTATAACTTGACCTCAGCCACTGTGGGCAAATTCCCACTAGGGCATCTCCATACACTTCAGGAGGGCAGCTGGTGGTGTCTGGTTGAAAACTGGAATGTCTAGGGCTTAGTTTGGGTCTTGCTGGCCAAGAAGAAATAATGATCCCATTGGTCTACATGCTAATTTCCGGATGTGGTATGTATCAATACACACTGGTTTTCCAGACAACTCTCTGAATGCTGGCTGTTTGGAGAGGTCACCCCTTCAGTGCATTCATATACAAATACAGCCTAAAAGGCAAGACAGCCTAAAATTTAAAATCTTTTTAATTTTATGGAGATTACAGCTGGAAATAACATATTTTTTTTTTTCCCCTTGCTCTTCTAGTTAGTTTTCTTATTTGTATGTCAAGAGATATTTCCAGTGGATTTCTTGGTTTTTTTTAATAGCATGGATTAAGAGAAGAATCCACTATTTTTTGCAGCTGAGCTTCTCAGCTGTATGACAGTTGGCCGTGTTCTGTGTTGGGATGAAAGTGCTTTAATAATACATTGGAATAAGGAATGGCATCTCAGGTTCACTTTGCAGAGAACAGGGATGTGGGTCTGATGTCCCCAGCCATCATAAGTAATCTTTTCTGAACTTTATTGTTCTTCTCCTTGTTATTTAATTTCCTTTTAATTTAAGTCCTGTGCTTCCAATCATCTGTCCTAAGTCAGTTATTTTTGATTGAAATCAAGAATATTTTAGACAGCTCTGAAATAAATGTGTGTGAGTATCTGAACATACAGGATTGGAGTCATTATTGCTGTGAAATCAGTTCATGTAGGTGATGGCTGAGCAAAGGTAGACTGAAAACCAGGTCCCATGCCTGAATGCATGCCTTTTTGTTACATTGGATTCCACAGTTATTGCTTCCAACAATCACTCAGTGATGAGGGAAGGAGATTTTAAATCAACTCCTGTAGTTATAAAATTGCAAAATAATATATCTTTCCGTGCCCCACTGCGAGCTTAATTGAGATTTCATTTCAGCTACGTCTTCGTTCACTTCTCAGGACAGATGCACCATTAAAAACCTATAGGCTTACCCACCATCCCTGCATGTACACAAGCTTGAAGGGAGCTGTGCCTTCTGCACTCCTATGGGGAACGTATGTCTTGGGATATCCTGAAGACAGCAGGCAAAAGCAGATTAAGGGCAGTCTCAGTTTTTAGCCCTAATTTGACATAACTTTAATCATATATTTTTACATTCAGCAGTTTTGTAGAAGTCATTGGCACTTAGAGCACATACTTAAACCACATGGTCACTAAAGCTCAGGCTGGAAGGAACCTAAAGAGATTGTCACCCAGGCATATTCAAATATAGCTAACCACTTCTGACTAGTTTTCCCTAATTTGTTGTTGAAGTCTTTAGGGAAGCAGGTTTCCAGGAATGTTTTACATCATATTTAACATCTCTGTGCTGTAGCCTGTAGTAGATTTGAAATACAAATACATACAGCCCTTGAGGTTGGGTTGTATTATTCAAAGACTGTTATCACACAAACCTGAAGAACAATTCTCTGTAAAAGAATAAATGTGCTGCTTCTGAGCTTTACATCTAATTTGTGCGTTATAGGCCTGTGGTCATTCCTGTTCCTTAGACTCCAACAGGCTCTTGCCTCTTTGGAGCAATACCCAAACCAGGCACATTAGTCCAACCTGGACCTATCTCTGGTCAGGCAGAGCTGGAAGCTAGAGGCAGCATTTTACCACTGTATGGTGTCCCTTTTATTTCAAGTCATTACTTCAATTTGTAACAATTAGCTTGAATTTTCTTGCACTTCTGAAAGGTGCTTCCAACCCTTTATGGTTTGATTTTAATAGGTGCTAAGTTAATAATAGTCTTCTTATTTTATAACCCCAGCTGTTAATGAAAGTGTTTTATGGTGCCTTATACTAGACAAACCCCCTTGAAGTCCTTTTGGCTTCATGGTGGCCACTGAAAGCTAAGCTCCTTTACAATATGGTGATTAATAAGGACATAAACATAAAAACAAAGCCTCAATTTCAGCCATATTTTACTGGGGCTATACAAGACCATTTTAAAATGGTCAGTACAGCATTTTTCACTTTTATTCTTGTTTTAAGAGAAATCTGGCCACAGATTATGAAGTGCAATCAAATTTATTATAGCCTCTAGCCTATTTTGTAAACAAAACCATTAGTGAATTAATTAGATAGCAAGGAAAAAAACGCTGTAATTGTCTTCCAATGGACTGACAGATGCATAATTCTGATATTTCTTAGTGAAAATTTCCAGCTTCATAGCTATCCTTTTATTCCAACTATTAGTAAGCTTTTTGTTAGAAAGATCAGTCTTCTCTTTGAAATCTCTTGATTTTTAATTGTCAGGAATACTTTGGCCTCCTTGCATGCTGTCAAGGTGAAGAAATTGAGCTTTAAGTGAGGGATTTGAAGATCAGGTACCTGAATAAATCTCATGTTCATCTGACAGCAGAACTACTGCTACTCAGCTGAACAAAATTCTGGTTATGAAGATTTGGACCCCTTTTTTCCCCCCTTTCCTTCTTACATATGCAGCTTATTCCCTTTTTATGTGCAGGATGCTTGATTTTAATGTTACTGTTAGATAGCACTGGACCACTGCAGCTACTTTTTTTTTTTCCTTTGATTTTTAATTCCTAATGGAAAAGGTGTTGTCAAAGTTTGGAAAGATGAGATGCCATTTGTAGCCCATCAGATACTGTCAGAAGCTGGATAAGGATATGAGCTGTCAAGCCAGAGGCTTCAGCTCTGTTTGGAAGCAGGAATGAGATGTAAAAATAGGTGCTCTATTGTAGACAAAGTGAAAATCAGGAGTGGGGCAGGATCATGTCTGGAGGTAGAGAGTTTAGGTCTGTCTGACATTTGCAAGAAACCACAGTAGTGAGTTTTTCCATTGGTTTCTCATATTTTAAATATATAACCCTTCTGCTATTTGCATTTTGTTGGAATGATTTTATGCATGAAACAGTTTACATTTCTTGCTGCTTTTTAGCCTTTTCCTTCCAGAAATTTTTGAAAAATAATACCTTTATAGAAAGCGTTGTGATTCCCCAGCTGAAACCAGGAAAGACAAGTTTTATTGTATTTCCCAGTGTTCTTGCTTATAAAAAACTTAGTTGTGCATATTGCCAAGCATTGAATATCAATTTTCAGTATAGGAATAAAAACATAAAATTACAGGGTTTTAGCACAATTGAGTATTTGATTAAGCAACTTTAACTGTTGAAGAGATGAGACTTCCTAAGGACTGTGGATTTTTTAGTGCGTATTTTCCTGTAGATTCCCATAGAATTCAGATTCCCATAGAATACTTAAATGCTTTCCAAACCAGTTGAAATAAAGACTTTTTCAAAGAAAATAAGGTTATTGTCATGGACAGTTTCACCCTGCTGTCCACTTGTAATTAATTCAGGGGTAGAGCAGTTGATTTCGTCTACCTGGACTTGTGCAAAGTGTTTGACACCATCCCATACGACATCCTTGTCTCTAATTTGATAAGTGGACCACTCAGTGGATAAAGAACTGTCTGGATGGCAGCACGCAAAGTGTTGTGCTCAATGGTTCAGTGTCCAGCTGGAGACCAGTAACAAGTGGTGTCCCTCAGGGATCAATGTTGAGACCGGTCTTGTTCAACAACTTTGCCGGTGACATGGACAGTGGGATCAAGTGCGCCCTCAGCAAGTTTGCCAATGGCACCAAGCTGTGTGGTTCGGTTGATACCCTGGAGGGAAGGAATGTCATCCAGAGGACCTTGACACACTTGTGAGGTGGACTGATGCCAACCTCATGAAGCTTAACCATGCCAAGTGCAAGGTCCTACACCTGGGTTGGAGCAATCCCAGGCACAGCTCCAGGTTAAGCAGAGAAGAGATTCAGAGCAGCCCTGCAGAGAAGGACTTGGGGGTGTTGGTCAATGAGAAAATGAACATGAGCTGGCAGTGTGCTCTTGCAGCCCAGAAAGCCAACCATATCCTGGTCTGCATCAAAAGCATTGTGACCAGCAGGTCGAGAGAGGTGATCCTGCCCCTCTACTCTGCTCTTGAGAGACCTCACTTGGAGTATTGTATGCAGTTCTGGTGTCCTCAACATAAGAAGGCCATGGAACTGTTGGTCCAGAGGAGGTCCACGAGGATAATCAGGGGGCTGGAGCACCTCCTGTATGAAGATAGGCTGAGAAAGTTGGAGCTGTTCAGCCCCACTGGAGAAGAGAAGGCTGTGTGGAGACCTCATAGGAGCCTTCCAGTATCTCAAGGGGGCCTACAGGGATGCTGGGGAGGAACTCTACATAAGGGACAGCAGTGATAGGACAAGGGGCAGTAGGTTCAGACTTAAACAGGGGAAGTTTAAATTGGATCTGAGGAAGAAATTCTTTACCGTAAGGGTGGTGAGGCACTGGAATGGGTTGCCCAGGGATGTTGTGAGTGCTCCATCGCTGGTGGTGTTCAAGGCTGGGTTGGACATAGTCTTGGGTGTCATGGTTTAGTGTGAGGTGTCCCTGCCCATGGCAGGGGGATTGAAACTAGATAATCTTAAGGTCCTTTCCACCCCTAACTATTCTATGATTCTATAGAGTCATTGAATGGTTATTGTTGGAAGGGACCTTATAGATCATCTAACTCCCACCACTCTGCCATGGCAGGGCCACCTTCATAAAATGAAGGTCCCTCTGGATGGCATTCCTTCCCTCCAGAATATCAACCAAACCACACAGCTTGGTGTCGTCAGGAAACTCACTGAGGGTGCACTCAATTCCACTGTCCATGTCACCAACAAAGATCTTGAACAGGATTGGTTCCAACACCGACCTCTGAGGGGCAGCAGTAGTTACTGGTCTCCAGCTGGACATTGAGCTGTTGACCACAATGCTGCATGCAGCCATCCATCCAATTCTTCCATCTAGCAAATTGATGTCTCTCCAGTATAGAGACAAGAATGTCATGCAGGGCAGTGTCAAAGACTTTTTCCAGGTAGATGACGTCCACTGCTTCGTGATTTTTTTTTTTCCATCATAGGTCTTTTTTTTTAAGCCTTGGCTTATTTTTTTCCAGCCTAACCTGGTCCAATCACCATGCCTATTCGCACACACCAGACAGCTAACCCAAAACTAAGGAGATGTTGAGCATGAAGTAGAAAGGACCGAGTGAGAAGCACCATGTAGCCTGCTTTTAATTTGCATATGCAAGCTACAGTTTTTCTCTAAACCTTACATCAAGAGAGCAGCTGAATCTGGCCTTAAGAAGATGTGGAAAGTACGTTGAAAACCCAAATGGAAAGGTCTGAAATACTGAGCACCACAGTACACTTTAAGGCATAAATATAAGCAAGCTATACATTCACTTGCCTAATAAAAAGAAATGCTGGGAAGAAAACAAGGTGTAAAACAAATAATATTAATATAAGGAAATCTGCTTCATCCTGGAAGAATATAAATACAAAGCATGCTGTACTCTTTTGCTGGGGGTGGGTAGAAGTTTCTGCTTTGTTCGTGCAGCAGTTCAGCTGTTGGGATTAGGAGAGTTCAGCTTGCAAGTGCTGTGGTCAGCAACAGCTGCTGCTATTTTCGTTGGTTCAAATGCATCTAGCTGGGAAACAGCAGAAAATGAAGGACCTTGGACATACCCAGCAAGCAAAAGCATTTGTATTTCAGTTTCCAAGAGCTACATTTGAACCAGTTATTATTTAACATGATATGAAGATATTTGCATTTCATAACACAGATTTCTGGCTCCATTATATCTGAATAATACACATATACCAAAATGCACAGATAGCAAAAGCCCTCTCTAAAAACATCTCTGTCATTACAAAGATATCATTGTGCCCACAAGGGAAGTTCAACAGGAGACACAAGCAACTGGTCTGTGAGTTGTGGACATGAGTTCACGAAAAGCTTCTGTCCAGCTTCTAAAAGCTCACTGTTACTGTGTGTTTAGGAAAAAGCCACATCTCCAGAGTAAATAAAATATTTTGTATTTGCATAAACTCTTCTTCCTGTGTGTTCCCGTTCAGCTGGGAGCCTGGACAGCTGCCTTTGAAGATAAGCAGAAAAAGGTCCTGACCAAGGTCTTTGTGAGCACAGTGTCCAGACACTGTGAAAGTTCATGTTCGTTCAAGCACTTCCATTACATAAGTGAAAGAAATCTGGAGATTTTTTGAGTGGCAAACACTGTGGCGTCCAAAATGAATGGAGGATTCAAAAACTAAAAATATAAATATGTTAAGCTCTGCTTTTGTGCCCTTGGGTCTGTTGCTCTTTCATGGTTTTAAGTGTCTACACAGATTACCATAGTTCCAGATATTACATGTAGCAGCTCTTTGTTGAAAAAAAGCACAATCATAGGGCTTCTTGGAAAACCCACAGCCATGCAAGACCTGTAACTCACAGGTATAACTTCTGAATGGGAATTCAGAAAATCAGAAGTTCTTTGCTATCTTCTAGAAGACAATGATGCAGGAATAGAAGACTGGCCATGAATGAGACAGGTGTGGTTAAAATAGCGCATCCTCAAGCTAGATATGGCAATATTCTGGCACTTCACTAACGTTCACTGAACTTAATCCTTCTGTGGGATATTTTTCTACATATTCCTTCTATATTTCTGGTAAAAATTCATTAGTTTTTACAGTTTCTCAAGGTCAGCTTACATTGTGTCAGTTCAGCTGTCACTAGAGTTGCATGGAAATTGCTTACATTGCAGACTATATATAATACACATACATGATTCATAGTAAAGACAGGCAGAGAGAGGAAGGATAAGAAGCACACAGAGCCATTTACTCTTTTTTTCCATCAAGTTCTGGATTTTGTCTCATCAATATCCATTTTCCAAGGAAGTCTGAAAAAGCACTAAGATACAGAACCATATTTTATATGTACATGAATTACAGCTGTGTGAAAAGAAATAAAAATCACGCCTTGAGTGCACTCTGTGTTTTGTAAGTTGCAGAAGTTTATACACCATAAAGCAAAGCAAAGCTTTTGGAATGGTTCCAACATTTTCATATAAGCATGGGCAGCCATAAGGAGAAGCCAGCTGAGGTCTAACAAAACAAGGACTTGGAAAAGCGAAAGAGGCTGGATCTCTTCTCTTTTTCGTGTCCTTCTCCTCTCCACCTCTCCTTCTCTTTTGTCTTTCTGTTCTCCCCTGCATTTGCATTTTGTTGTTGTGTCCTCTTTAAGGGAATTTCTTAAATGTATTTTCAGATAGTGACCCACCTGTTTGGGTTTGTTCAGGAGTAGCTTTGTCACAATGACTCAGGCTGCCAAAAAAAACCCCACCTGGTGACATGGAAATGGGGCAGCCCACTGAAGCACAGCCAAAGGCCATGAATCTGAATGAATGGTGCTTCCTACACAACCACAAGGGAGGGAGAGGGCAGCCGTGGGGCTGGCACAGAAGAAAATTGCTTGCTTTAACTCCTGTCCACCCTTATGTTCTGGAGCTTCTTTGCTTCAAAGGGCTGGATGGATGGCACATGTGGAGGAAAGGAATAGCTGCCTCTTCATGAGGCGAGCTCATACAATAGGTGGTGCTAAAAGATGGAAAAGTATGGTTCTTCCAGTGTAGCGGTGTCTGGCTAAAACCTGATGGTCGAAGATGCAGCCACGGCTCCAAATGTGACTGTGATGTCCCATTACCACAATGTTTGGACCAGAATATTTTTCAAAATGCAACTATATTTATATTACATTTCTATTTCTAATTGATATGCATATCAACATATGCAATATATGTTTATGCGTATTTTATATCTTTATGCAAATACGTATCTGTGCAAAATGAACACAACTATTTCTCATTCTGTTTTGTTTCTACAATTGGATTATTTTCTTACAAACAAAATTTCTCCTGTTATTTTTGTCACTGGGATGTTGTTTATTCCCTGGGTTATAATCCTGCGGAATTATTTGATCTAATTAATTTTACCTCTCATCTCTCTGGCTTTGTACATCACCTTTTTAAGGTGATGTTTGTATTTTATTTAACTGTGCTCCCTATTGCCTTTTTTGTTTGTTTGTTTTGGAGAGATGTATTCCTGTTCTACAACTGAAAGAGCTCATATTCTCCCCCAGAAGTTAATTTGTAACAGTGGGGAAAGAGTTCAAGCAGATTCACTAGGAGGGTGTCTGACCAGGAGAGCATCAGTAGTAACTATATCTTTAGCCAAGTTCACTATTTGGAGGGTTATTGCACTGGAATGGATGGTATGAGACTGCTCTTGGTGTAGATTTGCTGTTCAGCCTGCTTTGTCTTTTGCCATCCATGCAATTTGGAGGCAGAATTGTAACCATAGGCCACGTGCCAGAGCTCAGTGCTGAGATGGACATAAAATTGAAAACTGAAATGTATATGAAGGTGGAGAGAAAGGGGTGAAGTATATTTAGTGCTATAAACGTTATTTCTATTTTTTCCCTGCCCATATTCAGCAGATACCTGACTTTAATATTACTACTCTATGTCAGCATTCCAGTCACCTTGATGTTTGCTCTTACAATCAGTGAAATTATCTCCAAGATAGATAATTTGGGAGATTTTTGCACTGATGAAAAGGCAATGACTGGGTAAGGTCAGTGCAGGGGGAGGAGTGAAAAAAGTGAGGAAGGAAAGGACCAGAAATTCTCTAAACTTGCAAAAAAAAAGTTGAGAGAGAATTGGAGGCTGCTGGTTACCCTGTGTTGATCTTCTTAGTGGCTCAGCTGCTCTTGAAGAAGAAGGATTGAAACCTAAGGCTCAGCAGGTCTCCACTGAATCAATAGTCCTGGGGATTTTGAAATACAAGATATTGCTTCCAAATGTGTGAATGCTAATCTCATGAGCTGTGCAGCAAGGAAAACTGCTTTGCAAACTGCCTTCCAAGGAAGGCTGCAACCTTTTTCCTTTTCTGAACTGTTTGGGAGATTTTTGTCATGGTTTAAGCCTCACAGCCACATAGTTTTCTCTCTCACTCACTTCCCCCTCTTTCTTCCCCCCACTCCCAGAGGGGTGTGAAGGAGAATCAAAAGAATGCAACTCCCACAGGTTCAGATAAGAACAGTTTAGTAACTAAGGTGTAACACAAACCACTACTGCTACCACCAATAATAATAATGACCAGAGAAATACAAAGAAAGAATACAGTCGCTCACCACCCAATACCAAGCCGGACTAAACAGTGCACCCCCACATTTCTACGTCTCTGCCATCCATTTTTACATCCTCAGCATGACATGCTATGGTATGGAATACCTCTTTGAGTCAGTTTGGGTCAGGTGTCCTGTCTCTGCTTCCTCCCAGCTTCTCCTCCTCCCTGGCAGAGCATGAGACTCAGAAAGTCCTTGGTCAGACCAAGACATTACCAAGCAGTAACTGAAAACATTGGTGTTATCAGCGCAGTTCCCAGGCTAAAAGTTGAAAACACAGCACCACAGCAGCTACTACGAAGGAGAAAAATGACTGCTGCTGCTGAACCCATAACAGTTTTGTAGTGGGTTTCTTTGGGAGGCTGAGCTTCCTGGCCAGAATATTCTGACCTTTAACCCAAGAGTCAAAATCTTTGTGGCTTCTGTGGCTCTGTGAGCTATTTTTCTCATTGTAATTGGAAGGCAGGGTATTCTTAGCAGCTCTTCTCATCTTCTCAGTGTTAATCCCATTTGGTTCTTTATATTAAATATCCAGGTGACTCCTTGATATTTTTTCTGCTTTTGAAATGAGATTGGTATTAAACAGGAGGGTTTTTTTTTTTTTTGTGGTTTGTTTTTTTGTTTGTTTGTTTGTTTTTTTTTTCTGTGAACTATCAGGAGCTTAATATTAAAACTTGGTCTTTGCAAGAATAATATGAATTACCTGGGGCTCCCCAGTGTACCCCATTTGCATCATAAAAGTAGTCCTCGCAGTCACCTCATTTGGCAGGAACACCAAAGTAAGGGGAGGATTCACACATGTTGAAAAAGTCTATAAGGTTCATCTTCCAGGTGGACAGCCAGGCTGTCCAAAACTTCAGCCTTTGTAACTCAGCAGCTAATTTTGGTGTATCAGCACATTTAATGCAAATTATTGACCCCATGCTCCCAAACTCTCACAAGTCTTCTGCCTTATGAAGCACGACAGGAAATGGGAATGGAAAATGGACCTAAATTCTCCTGTGGCATTAGGTCAAAGTCTTGCATTAGGTAATTGTAGCCACATGATTGTTCTATATTTAAACATTTGTGGCACTGATGACACCATCAAACACCTAATAAAACCGCTGCCTTCTGCTTCCTCATGGTGATTTCCTTTTCTGTACTTATTTTGAAGCTGTGTAAGTTCCTATCCCTGAAAAAAAAACTGAAAAAAACATTAATAAAATAAATATCCTCTTTAATGAAAGACATAAAAAATTTAGGTAGTCAGAATCCATGGTGTTAAAGTGATAATACCATAAAGAGGCACACTGGGATTTATTCATAGTACCCTTTATTCTGTGATACTGGTATTTATTCATCTGAGCATCCACCAGGTTGTTGTCTCCTAACCTAAAAGGCAAGCTCGATTTGTGATGGGGCTTGACAACAGATAAGCCACTCGTCTGCTGGCAGAAGCCAAATTCCTAAAAGAAAACCAAAATAGAAATTGCCAAATGACATCTCTTACTGTAAAGAGGCAAAGCATTTAACTGGCAATGTTATTGTGAACAGCTGCTGGGGCAATTTAACAAACTAAGAGGCCTGGTAGGTCAGTAGCAAAGTTCCTTTCTCATTTGGTGGCAACTAAGATGGTAAGGCCAAAGTGGAAAGAACCTTCCAGCTCTCTTTGGGATGGGTACCAGTCCCTCAGGGTGGGCTGGGGTTGGCTTAGGGTTCAAAAGTTACCAGTGTTACCCTGGCAAGCAAGCAAACAACTTCCTTCAACCTTGTTTTGGGAAATAAGGCTAAAAATAGATTGCTGAGGCTTAAGGTTAAAAGCACAGACATGACAGAGCAGTGCTGTTGAAAAGCCATCTCTGCTTATCCTCTACAAACATCCAAGAACTTCATTTCCTTGCCAGAGCCTGTGCATTTATTACTAGCTATAGAAAAAGGCTTCGTGAAAGTGGTAGGTTAGATAGCAACATCATCTAACTTGAGAGTAATGCTGGCAGCTGGGTTTTCCCCAGCTAAACACATGGAGTTTTAGAAATAGCTTTTCAATTTAGCATTAGAAATCTGTTTCATACTGAAGTGAAGCTGATGTCTGAAGAAGTGAGAGGAATTATTTGAAGGTAGAGCGGTGGGATTACTGCATTACCATGCAGCTGGACTGTCACAGTTTGGGTGAGGGATTTGCCTTGCTTCTAACCATTGTGTTTGCCTACTTTACCAAGGTCCAGTTGAAAAGTGAAGAATCAAAAACGTTTGCCATGAAAATACTGAAGAAACGTCACATTGTGGACACGAGGCAGCAGGAGCACATCCGCTCAGAGAAGCAGATCATGCAGAGCGCACACTCAGACTTCATTGTGAGGTACCACCCCTTTGCTTTACTTGCTGCCTTAGGGGAGTGAAGCATAGCTGATCTCGGGATTTCATAAAAGCACATAGGAATAATACATCCATCGCAACAAAACCCCATTAGCTATAGGTTTCCTGCAGGGGACTGCAAATACATTGAGTAGAATGAAGTCTATTCCAAGCAAACGTGAGATTACTCTGCCCATGCGGGATATTCACCCAAGCCTAAGCTTAACTCAGGTCTTAAATGATTTGTGTTGGCTCCATGCTTTGCTTACATGGTTTTGTGACTCCTGGAGCAAGCACACCACTTAGCCTGCAGCCTGGGCAGAGCTTGCTGATTCTGGTGGGAGATTCTTCATGTAGATTCTTCATTTACCATGACTTGGTATTGACCCTGCTCAAGGTTAATTTGCCTTTTTATTCCTAATTTCTGAATTTTTCATCCCACAAAAGGAAGCTGGAAGGTAGGATTTTTAATCTTTAGAGATCATGCACTACCATGTGAATAAAAAGTTGTAGCCAGCACTTCTCTCTAGGGTGGATTAGGAAGACCTACTTCAGCATCCCTTGAGTCATCATGGGCAAGTGCACAAAAGCCGTTTCACTCCACCAAACATAAGCAGAGGCAATTCTTCAGTCAATAAAACCAGATTCTAGGCATTTTTGTTGTACTTCTAATAGCAAAGTTACCTGACTCTTCAAAGATTGTGAGTATCTGTTGACAGGAAAGAGATTGTTCTTTATATGTTTTAGATGAGGATAAGGACAATGGGTGGTATGAAACTCTGGCAGAGCAATGCATTTCACCCAGAAAGCCAGATTAGGAGTCTAAAAGGACACCCTCTCATTTAAGCCAAGAGTGTTTAGTCCCACCCTCAAAGAGATGCCTGAAACACTTGCCTTTTGCCAGAGAGCAACCCTGCTCCCGAAAATTGCTACAGAGGGACATACTAACCTAGGGGCGAAACCAAACCCCTGTGATAAATGCAAAGGCAAGCACGTGGCTGGGACAGCCACCCATTGGTCTCTAGGGGGTGTTTCCTGCCTGGGCTGATCCCTGGGATTCCCCCAGAGCTCACAGCTTCGCCTCTGATTCATGGGTGACAACTGCAGCCCAATACCCTACCCAGCTGCAGTTTCCTTCACTCAGTAATATTCAATTCACAAACATGCCCCTGTTACTTAGGCTAGAGCCAAATATATCTTGTGGGCTATTTCAGCCTATAGATTTATCTTCTGAAGCCTCCACTGTCTTGTGATGGGGATATAAAGGGAGATGAAGTGTGGGGCTAGCCAAGGGGGGGGGGACATTTTGACATCATTTCCAGAAATATCCCCTCCTAATAAAAACCTCAAGTCTGTAAGCGTTTCTTAATGGAGCCACTGATATTCATAGCTAATGAAATGAATACTTCTTCATTCTCACTTTTTATTCTTTCAGAAGGCAAGTGAAAAAAGAATGTGTTATATTTATGTCTTTTCCTTCCATATCATGCAATTCCCATCCTTTGCAGTAACAAGCTTCCCTTAACTATTTTTAATACCCCGTGTAAATCCTGCACTGGGAAGGGACTTTCTAAGTCATAAAGTTCACCCTTTTGCTGTTCTATGTGCTGTAGCTAGAGAATACCTGATTTGTCAAATTTCGTGTCTGCTTTTCCCCCTCGCTTCCTTTTTTGCACATTCATGGGGATTTTAAGTTTTCTTATAGTTACTCTTCTAAAATTATTCATAACCTGTTTATACCCTTTCTTGGACCAGCTGGGATAATATTTTTCTAGGTGCTACAGGCAGAAATATTATCATTTCAGTAGATTAATTGTATTTTGAAATGTTTGGTGAAAGGTGGGGTTAACGTGCCCTTGGAGCAAGGACACAGTCTGTGGGATAACAGAATGTGGAAAAAAAAACCCCAAATAACTCTGTTTTCTTAATTAATTATGAAACAGTTCATTAAAAATCTTTGAAGAATAGTTCAGTTTGCTTACTAAAATGCATTAAACATTAAACAAGGCAAAAGAAGCAGAAGAGGCCAAGTGCTACTAAATAAAATCTACTTTTAGATAAACTAAAAATCTCAAGAACAAAATTATCTGGGTTTGGTAAAGGGCCAAGCAGGTGTTGAGCAGTGAGTGTCTGCATTGGATCTGCAAATATTTCAATGGACAATAAAAAATAAAAAAATAATTCAAATATTGTGACATTTCAAACTGAAAACTGCTTGATTTGCTGAAATAGCGTGATTTTGTCATGTATAAACTTTATGCTTCCATTACAGTTGATGAAATTTTTTTTTTTTGCTCTGCATGTTTTAGGCCAAATTTGATGCATACAGAATTTTCTGGAAAGCAGTTTTTCAGCAAGGCTACCTTAACTAGAGAAAGTACCATATTTCAGTAGCATTTAAATGAAATGTATTTAGTTACTCACATACTGGATTAGAAACACAGAATCATAGAATAGTTAGGGTAGGAAAGGACCTTAAGATCATCTAGTTCCAACCCCCTGCCATGGGCAGGGGCATCTCACACTAAACCATGTCACCCAAAAGCTGTGTCCAACCCAGCCTTGAACACCACCAGCAATGGAGCATTTACAACTTCCCTGGGCAACCCATTCCAGTACCTCACCACCCTTACAGTAAAGAATTTCTTCCTCAGA